>CM056731.1:34030328-34330328 GCA_029844215.1 Przewalskia tangutica | reverse complement strand
GGGCCAGGCAGGATAAGTTCTTACGCCTTGAACAGGGCAGCATGAGTGTACAAAAATATAGCTTGCAGTTTAATTCATTGGTCCTATATGCTTCTACGATTGTAGCAGAGATGAGTGATCGGGTACATGGGTTTGTTACTGGGTTGCGGCTGCACTTGGTTAATGAGTGTACCACGGCTTCTCTGAATCTGAGTATAGATATTGCTTGCATTCAGGCTTATGTACAAAACTTGGAGGGTCACAAAAGGCAACAACGGGAAGATCGAGAATGTGATAAGGGCTACCATAAGAGGGTCGGTCTGTTGATGACGTATTAGATTTTAAAGGTGGGCCCATGCCACAATCTTGTGGACGCCCATCTTACCCAACAACCAACATATCATTACCATTTTTATGATCGAGGGTTGATCAGTATGTTCAGTCGGGACCAGGTCAAAATTTACGAGCGTCAGAGTCTTATTACAAAGGGGATTCTATTCAGATGAGAATATTGTTGGTTCGATGCAGGCGGTGTGGTAAGACCCATATAGGGTCGTGCCAACGAGGAGGAAATATGCGTTATTCTTGTGGTAAATACAATCATTTTATATGAGACTGCATGACATGAGGTGAAGGTGTTAGAGCCCAACCGGTCGGATCTACAATAGTTTAATCACAACCAGTCCACTTGTTAGGGCAAGGTCCGCAGACATTATTCGATCAAGACATAGGTAGGGGCCAGAAATCGCATTTATGCATTGATCGGACGACAGGATCAGGAATCCTCACCTGATGTTGTTATATGTACATTATCAGTCTTTTCAGATAATGTGTATGTGTTGTAAATTTGAAATGAAACTCGAGTTAATAAGAGGTAACTACACCAGTTGGTGAGTCGGTAGTGGCTAGATTGATCTATCGAAATAGTGCAATATTAGTTGTAGCCATCAGATCTTAGCATATTTGGTAGAATTAGGAACAATTGTAATTTTTGGGCTACGTAACACAGATTAGATATGTCACCCAATATTCGAGGACGAATGTTTCTAAGGGGGGAAAGATGTAACATTTCGTACTTTCGAGTCACAGTTTGAACCGCTAGACGCGTGTAAATAAACCCGAGCGTTGAAAAAATTTATATTACATATATGAATGCTAATAAAGAGGTTAGCATATAAAAAGATAAAATCTCGAAATAATTTTGGACGTAACAAGTGTAACGACGATAATCAGAAATAAATTTGGTGTGTGTACAAAGAGACTATGGACAAGCGTCATATAACATAAATTATGACATTGAGGATATGAAGGTCTTATAAGTTATCAAGGTTTAAGTGAGCTGGGATCACGGAATTAATTGTGTGTGTGATTAATTAATTGTGGGGTTAATTAATTAATAATGGAGATAAAAATTAGTGGTGCATTCACGTGTAAGATGCATGTAAATGACATAAGTGACTATGCACTATTTTTATAAGGTGGCAACCCGTGGAGAGTCCAATATTGGTGCATTCATTTAGAAGTGATATTTTGATGGCAATAAATTAGCAGATCTTTATTTGCTGCCTTACCCATTATTTACTCTGTTCCGTTGTCTATGCGTTGGAATTAGAAATTCGTTATGCAGATTCCTAGTACGGCTAGGTTTATTCCTTACAAAACAATTTGTTCTTCATTTTCAATTAGAACAAAAAGGATCTGCAATATTATTTCAAAAGCAACGCTCCAGCAAGCAACATTAAAAAGGGGTTGGTTCCGTTATTACTGAGGTATGTTAATGAAAGTATATATGTCCTAAAAACAATTATTTTAGGAGCACATGTACTTGAACACATTCATATTATTAATAAGATTAATATACTTGACATTTGCAATTATTGAATTATTATTTGATTGTTTATATTATTCATTAATGTGCATCCCTTGAACTTACATTGTCATTGATAATGTGAGATATTAATGATAGAGTGTAGTTCTTAAAATAGCCTAGACTAATGATCATTGAGAATGGAATATCAATGATATATTGTAAGTCGACATGTGGTCTGCATCACATTCTTAGAGAATGTAGTATATCTCACTTACTGCTAGTAATAGTTGCTAGTGATGGACACATGGATACTCTTAGAGGAGTATTGACAAACCCTGCTGATAAACTATTTGTTATACATGTCTAGAATATTATCAGCATGTGGGAGATAGAGGTCCTTAGACTTGAGGTCAATATCACCTTGTTTACGGAACAATGCACTTTGATACTGTCCTAAACTCAAATGCCTTATAGGTTGAGACGCGACTTGTATTGAGTGCATTACGAAGTAGATTGAAGGTGGTAGTTGAGCCAAGAATAGGATTCATTCCTCGATTGTAATTTCGAGAGAACACTCAGCTTCTCAGAGATGTTAGGTCGACGAGTCATTGGCGATCAAGAGATATATCTAGGATATGGTCTGGTTGTCGACTAATATAGATGAGATAAAGTGATCAAGCCATTTGGATAGACACTTGGCAAATCGTAAGCTTGATCGAGTGTGTCGCGAATGAAAGGAATTTATCATCTCACATAGAGGTCTGTTTACTTGAGTCTTGTAAACGTACTTCACACATTGGGTCCGTCACCGGCGTCGTCTAGGAGTTCTGTGTGAACTTTGATTTGATCAAGTGCTGATGTGTGAAGGCCTAAAGGGTCACAGTAAGTCGATTGTCTTTTCGGTCTAAGGATATATTGAGAGAATGTAAAATATCGGATTTAGAATCAAGATATTTTATTTAATAATAAATTATGGGATAATTTTCATTTGATGAAAATTGTATATGTAAGTCAAATTAAATCTTGGATTTAATTAGAACTAAAACGTGTAGAAAATAAATGGAGGAGCCGCACATCAGTGGTCCCAGTTCGACTGGCCCACTGGGATTTGGATTTGGGCCAGATCTTGAAGCCTGATCCAAATCTGATTTGGTTTAGGGTTTCCTCCACTATATATTTGACACTTAACTCGTAATTTTAAGGTTGCACTCACTTTCCACTTTCTGAACTCAGAGTTCAGGAAATAAAATTTTCTCAAACTTCTGCCAAGATTTCTTAGCTTTCTTGGGCAAAGGAATATACCGAAGCAAGGCTTGCACCCGGATTGACAATCGCGTGCGCTCCCTTTAGTAAAGACTAACAAAACTTAAACTGTAAGTTTTCTTCCTGTCTTTGCAGATTTGAATTATCGCATAATCATACCAGAAACGTTTGTTGGGGCAAGTAAGTTTACTCAAAATTTTAAACTTCTGTTGTGCCTTACTTGTGTGTTTTACACCCAACAAATTCCTACAGTTAAGGCAAATTATTTCTTTTATTTTTGACATGTTCTATGTAACAAAACGTAACAGTGGTATTGTTCCAAAATTATTCTTTTCTTAGTAGTTAAGGAATGTTCATATTATTGATTACACGTAGTTTTCTTTCGGCTCAGTCCGTAATTGATTATAATAGATGTTAAATGTACAAATGGTGATACCCGACGGGTGGAATTCGGGTGCCCGTCGCGACCCTCCGGTTTGAGGTCGTGACAAAATGAATCCAATCAAAATGTGCTTGTGGAAGCACGACCATCTTCAAGTGATCATAACCATCTTTTAAATTATTCCGCAATATAAGATGATCTTTAACAGTGAGATATTCTGATTTCAGATCCTCATCATGGTGATGGCGGAGAAATATCATTGCCTTGACACGATATTGATTTGAGCATGATTTTATTATCTTTGATGGTGTCTGTCAGACCCATCACAACAAGATGACTTTCCGTATCAAGCACCCAAGACATGTAACTTTTGCTCGATATATCCAGTACAACATATTCATGTTTATAAATATTTTCCATTAATGAAGAAAAGAAAATTCAATATCTTCGAGGCTATCAAAGTATTTTCTCTAGATATCAGTCTTTTGCTGATATCGTATTATAAAATAAAGACTATAAAGTAATACATCAGAGATAAGTATAGAGAGACTAATATATAATTCAACTTCAAACTGATATATAAATGAACTGAATTGACTTTCTATTTATAGAGAAAAAGTAGCAGCTACAAGGCTTTCTGAAAGACTTTTCAGAGGCTGACTGCTTGAGCTATTTTGTCTGTTTGATTACAAGCATGAGGAAGTTGCTGCCATGTTTTTCAGGAAGATGTTGGCAAGGTGCCTGCTTAAGCTATTTGCAACATATATGTTTGAGCTACTTGAAAGTTGTCTGGTTGATTGTAAACTTATCCACATGACTGTGTATTTAAAAGAACATTCATAATACAATGCATTTATAACAATTATTTTGCTATTTCTTGTATATTGCATTTTTTCCTTCTGAACTTTTTTATCAAGAGTTTTTTATATACAAAATTGGAATATAAGTTGGCCTAATAGTTACTCCGATAAAACATCTGAGATCAATTCAATAGAAAAAAAAATTCTTTTATTTATCTAGCTATCTAAATTTTGAAGGCCAAAATTATTAGATATTCACTGTAAACTAATGCAGTTGTCAATTTAACAATTCTCATCAGTGCTAGTTGAAAATATCGATTAGTGTCCAACTAAATTATTTCATGACCACCTGCTATCTTTCATGCACAAGTATAGATATCGATATTAATTTTGCCTTCGAAAAAAAGTAGACAGATAGATGGAGAAAAATCAAAAATTTCCTCTATTATTGACATTTCAATTCGTGCTTTCGATGAATTTTTATTCTATTTTATGAGGAGTAATAATTAGGTCACATATATATATATTTTGATTTTTTTATGAAAAAAAGTTCAAGAACAAAATATTTACATATTTACAATGAATGAAAAAATAATGCAACAACAATAACAACAAAACAATGGGGTTGGATTTTGATGGAGCATGCAAGGTTTGGGAGAGTAAGATGTACGCAACTTTATGAGAGGGGTTCTAGTTTCAAATCCATCGGCTGTCGGTGGACTGCTCGAGCTGCTCCTGCGGCAAGAGTGAGTTGTCGTGTGCCAGCCCCTGAACATATTGCGAACGATAGAGGGATTATTCCGATAGATCCTTGGCTCAAACGAAGTAATCAAAACAGTATAGAAAGAAAACTAACGACGTCAAAAAGCAAGATAAATAAAATAATTAAAGTAATAATAATAAAAAATGAATACAATACTATGTGAATACTAAATTATACTACTTACTAAATAAGGAAAATACGAGCAGGGGAGACTTGACCCTTGCTTCTCCCACATCAGATTAAGATTACACTAATCTACATAGGATATGACGGTAGGGTTACTCAGATGTCCTCCACCTTCAATCGAAAGGTAGCAGGTTCGAGTTCTCAAAAGATCAAAAGAAAAGCTCTTTGGGGGAGGGGTAAAAACATTAACTCAGTTGGTTGACTCTGAACTTTCACCTTTTGTTGGCGAGGGTTCAAATCCCCTCCCCCTACCTCTACCCCTATGTAATAAATAAATAATTCTAAAAAAACTATCATTTTATCATAATTCTCGACCTTTATACCTTCTTATCTAGAGGTTATGTCCTCAGTAAACTGAAATGGGATGTCGTATTTAATTACCTCACTCAATTTTTTTCCGGCCTACCTCCACCTCTCCTAAAACCTACTATAGCCATCATCTTACACCTCCTCACTGGTGCAGCCGCACTCCTTATCTTCAAATGTCTAAACCATATCAGTCTCGCTCCTCTCATCTTATCCGTCATGAAGTCCACTTCCACCTTGGCTTGTATAACTTCATCTAATCTTATCCTTCCGAATATATTCCACCTCGTTCATCTTTTGAACATATGCGTTTTTGACTGACCAACACTCTACACATATAATAAGATAGGCCTAACCACTACTTTATATAACTTATCGTTACGTCTTGGTGACACATTCTTATCACATAGTACGAAAACATAATATACGAAAATAAGGGTGGTAACCTCTTTTCTGAGGTCTGAGTCCGTCTCGCCAAAGAAATATTTTCTCTGAATTTATGTGGTACCATTCGAATTTCAAAAGTCAATTTTAAATTAGACCTTGAGTTCGAGTATGAAAATTATGTGTTTTTTTAAAAAATTATATATTTTAAAACCACGTAAATAATATTATTAATAACAAGAACTGATAATTTTAAATATTTAGAAGTCATATACTCCATAAAAGTTCGTGAGTCAAATGTCCACTTTTTAACTATCTAAATTAAAATATTTAGTTTACTAGATGGTTGGCGAAGTCAACTACCAGAAGCCACGAAACTCCACTTCTTGTCCCTCAGCCCCTCTCCAACAGCTCCACACACTTTTAGCCACCGTCCAGGGCGGTTCTTTTCACCGGAAACCACCCAGAAAGTTAAAAAATAGTATGATGTCGAGAGACGTGTCAGCTTGCAATACATACAATTATGGAGACGCCCTTTACTGGGATACGCGGTATGTACAAGAAGCAGGTTGTGGTTCCTTTGATTGGTACCAGCGTTACTCTGCTCTTCGTCCTTTTGTTCGCCACTATGTAACTACCTCCTCAAGAGTCCTCATGGTTGGCTGTGGCAATGCCGGTAATCTCAAAAATTCATGTGGATTCTTTTTTACTTGAATTCTTTTTACCTTTTTTTTTAACTTCAATAAAGAAAATCATCTCAATTTGACTATGATGTGAAGCTTTTCTTGTTTAATGTGAGCTGGGAATTGGCTTAAATTTATTTGTTTAATTTGCTTTGTTTTATAGCCAGATATGTTATTCTGGGCCGTGCCTGCTAACGCACAGGCCGAAAGCGAATTTTTTTAGGTTTTTTTTTTAAATTTTTTTATCAAGTAATATTAGCCAAAATTTAATGTAAAAATCCATAATTCGCAGTTCTTAGCCCAATCAAAAGGTGTTGATTAACTTGAAGTTGTATTGGATTGTTGTTTATAATTTAAAATAATTTATAATTATTGAAATTGTGTATTTACTTATATTAAGGGCTCACTTTTACGAATTAGAACAGGACCCCAAAATGTTTGAGACGACCCTGTTATTCTTGAAGATGTTTATTTCAACTGGCCCTCCTTTTGGGATTCTCTGGTCTGACCTTAAGCTTTGCATTTGCTTTTTAAATCTTTGATTTATGGGGTTTTAATACTGTTTTAGTAGAATTTTGCATTTTCTATCATGTTATCGGTTGGTTTACTTTGATATCTACCTGGTATGTGATGCTTGAAAGAATTATTGAAGAAGTTTATATCAGTTGGCCCCTGCTTTAGAGATTTCTTGCTTAATTTAGACTTAATATTTTGAATCTTTTGTTGAGGGTTTTACATGATTAGCTTTGTTTTGCGCCTGGTTTTCTGATGCTTCAAGAATTTTTTGAAGAGATTTTTTATTTTTAGTTTTTAATTTAGATTGGAGGACCACTATTTAGAAATGAGGCTTGTCGCAGGGATTTTCTAGCCTTTTTGAGCCTAAAGTTTTCATTTTTATCGATTTTAATGCTGTTTGCGACCTGGATATGTGATACTTGAAGAAATTTATCTCAATTTGCTCCAAGCCAAAGCTCTCTGTGAGATCCCTAAGTATTTTATAGTGTTAAATGTTATAATAATCATGTTTGACTGATGACACACTTTCTCTGGTATTTTGCATATGATATTCAGTACTGTATTAAGGATTTAATGTATTTACTGAGATCGAACGGTCTTTTTTTTTGGTTCAGTGATGTCGGAGGACATGGTTAAGGATGGTTATGAGGAAATAGTGAATGTCGATATATCAACAGTGGCTATTGATATGATGAGAAGGAAGTATGAGCACGTTCCGCAGTTGAAATGTATGGTACCTGAATAACTTCTAAATTCTGATTTAGAAACCTTTTTACAATTCTAGTGGGATAAATCTTTGTTATAAAGTTTCCCTTGTGTAACCGAGCAGACTTGCAAATGGATGTCAGAGATATGGGCTTCTTTCCTGATGGATCATTTGACGCTGTCATTGATAAGGGTAATTATATCACCCTTTTTCATGTGCTATTGTTAATTATTTTCCGTCCACTTACTATTTTTTCTTCTCTGCTTTCTGATCTTTTGTGGGATCATCTGGTCATTACTGTAACAGGAACCCTTGATTCATTAATGGTTAGTGGCATCTTGATCTCTCTCCAACCTCTTCAAATTTGTTGGATGTGCTAACTGATTCTACACTCTTTCAGTGTGGTACCAATGCTCCAATTTGTGCTGCACAAATGCTTGGAGAAGTGAGCAGGTTGGAAACTTTGTATTGTTTTATTTTCTACTTTATGGTGTTCTATTCACTTCCTTTTATCTTCTGCTGCCTATAAAATATTGTTGTTCTGATGAGTAAGGACTTATGGCAATTGTCTTTTCATGTGTAGGCTTCTCAAAAATGGAGGTGTTTATATGTTGGTAACTAGAGGGCCAAATAGATTCTCACTTGTAACTTTTAATGGTATATTTTAAAACACCAAATAATTGTTTTTTTTTGCTTTGTGTAGATAACATATGGTGATCCTACAGCAAGGATGTCTCATCTGAATCGACCAGTGTTTAACTGGAAAATTGAATTATACATCATACGTAAGTTTTTGTTGCAAGTCATGCCAAAATTGCTCAGTGTATTATGCAAGATTATCAGACTACTACTTGATCATTGCAGTATCCTAGATAAATATAACTATTTGGTTTACATGTGGTATCCTTTGTTGAGGATTTGTGAATCGATCTTTAGGCTATGTTAGTTAAAGTCAATAGAAAGGCTTATTTGTGAACCTATACATGCATACTAGTTTTATTATTTAAACCTGAACACACAGGCTACATAGTTTCGTTTCTTTTTTTTGTTTGGGCTGGGGTTTAGAAAGTTTAATACTACAAATTAAAAGTTTTTCAAATATACATGAGATAGAAAAATAACGGACGCCATATATGAGAAATAAATACAAGGGAAGGTAAAGAATGTTTTTTGGTTAAGTTACTTGAAAAAAATCCTTTTATTTTAGCTTGAACAGATTTTAAAAATATGTTTACAATTCTTTGTCAAGTATAACTTTTGATGTAACTTGTTTTTTCCTTCTTAGCAGGAACTTCTGAAATAACTTGTACAATTTTCTTATAAGTACTTAACAATTTAATGTAGCATACTTAAATGTTGTGTTATAAACATCACAAAAATGTTATTAGGATGTGTAATAGAAACCATACACCCTAACAGAAGTTCTAGATCTTCCCTAAGATGCAATCATGTCTTACCCCTTGACTAAAAAAAATAAAAAATAAAAAATCACGTCTTACCCCTAAAATGTTGAACTGCGCCTTGTTGGGCAGCTATATCTTTTAGGTATTTCTCATATAGGGGCCATATGTGACCAATGAACTCTATTCTAAGACACATTGACCGATTTTGCACCTTTTTGCCTGAGCTTTTCTAACAGTTAATGGGACTACATTCAGACTTAAATATTAGATCCTGGCTTCAGTGCAAAACATTGCTTAGACTTGTGCACAAGCTTAATCCCATCAACTGGACTTAAAACTACTATACAGATGCTACTGCATGGTTTTGAGATTAATTTTAAGTTTTCCTGTTTCTACATAGCGTGTCTATGAGTCTTGCTATTTGACTATTTGACTATTTGACTATTTGACTATTTGACTCAGTAATTGCATACAGAAAGGGTGGAGGGAATGTAGGAAAAAGTTTGAATGGAACTCTTTCATTGTAGCTCATGAACTCATGACCTGGGATCCTTGACATGTCCAAACATGCAACCATGAGTTCATGTAATGCATTGTATTGTATTTGTGATTCAAGGTATCCAAACTTGAGATCATGTAATGTGGGAATTTGTGATTCAGGGTATCCAAACATGAGGTCATGTAATGCGGGAATTTGTGATTCAGGGAGTACGTGTCTCGTATAAAATGAATCACCATGTTTAAAAACTGCTCACGTCGGGGTTCGAACACTGCCGCAGAAAAAGCATGGTATTTAAGTGGCCAAGGGTATAGGTACATGGCCATTATCCATCGAGTTCCTAAACATGCGTTACTAGACCTCAGAGATTTTTCGGTTATTATTAAGGAAATAGAAAAAATTTGTTGTGGTTATTCATTTCCTATGAGCTGAAGATGGGACATGTGGGATACTGAATAGTCTTGTTTTTTATTTGTATGCTTCTTCTGTAACTTAGTAGCCTCAGGTGGTCATTAAACTGAAATAAGATTGGCTGATGGCTCAGTTACACGATTAACTATAGTTTAGCTGACATTAAAAGGTGTAGATTTTAAGTTTGTCTCAGATAATTTTGGCAGTTGCACTAGTCAAAAGATGTCATCTCAGTCACTGATCATGAAGTACTCCTATAGTTCTATTGAAATAAAAAATGATTATGTGGAGATTAAAAGGAAAAATGTTAGATGGATTATTTTATTAACTCGTGCAAGTGTTTTGTCATAAATTGTGATGTGAAAGCAGAATAGTGAAAGGATGTCATGGCAAGTTTAAAAAATATTTAAGTTTGGTGGTATTTATTTGTTTGAATTGTTAGAGGGAAGGAAAGAGATCAAGTTTTCCTGGACAGACTGCATAAAACTTATACATCCGTTAAAATTGCATTGAGCATAGTTGTTTACTCTCAAATGCTCATGTTTGATATTTGCATATTTCAGCCCGTCTTTGGGGATGGGGTACGAATGAATCACCATTCTACTGCCCTCGTAGTGGCCTCGTTCATCATAGCTATAAATCTTTTTAGCTCGCATCATTCATGAAAGAAAAGGGAGAGCAATTCTTTTCCTTATAGATCCTCGCTTGTAGGTGGAATTCAAGCACATTAGCATGTGGAATCTTGAAGGTGTTTGGAGCTTCAAAAATTTGATTTAAGTGGGTAGAATTTGTTCAGAAAGGACCTTTAGGACATAAATCTGGCTTGTATTAGATAGATAAATGTTACCACCCAAACTGGAAGTCGTGAATCTATCGAATCTCACCGCCACCTTATTTTTCCACCACCACCACCACCACCACCAACATACCCAGTGTGATCCCACAACTGGAGTCTGGGGAGGATAGGATGTACGCAGACCTTACCTCTACCTTTGTGGGGTATAAAGACTGTTTCGGATAGACCCTCGTCTCAAAAGAAACATAATCAATGCAGGAATTCAAGGAAAATAAGACAACAAGATATTACGATACAAAATAAAGAAGCAACACATAGCAATACAAACATACCTATGCGAAACCTAAATAATACTACAAAGAAAAGGAGAAGAGGCTAGCCCCCTATCTCTCTCACACATTGCGGCAAAATTCGACAACCTACTAACCTTCTATCCTAATCCTCGACCCCCAAATCTTTCTATCTAAGGTCATGTCCTACTGTTGATTCGCCAAAGATCTACAAGCCAGGATTCTAGAGAAAGAGATGCTATTAAGGATATTGTAACAAAACCTTAGGATTTATCTTGAGTTGGGCATCCCTGACTCCATTCCTACATTAGGACTTATTTTGAGTTGGGCATCCCTGACTCCATTCCTGACTAGAGAAGGGAATCTTTACTAGAGAAGGGAATCACCAGTTTGGATCGAAGAATAGGCACCCACGAATTAGCTGAATTCCATGTGCTCAGGCATGAAAAAGGAATCAGGCCCGCACGTGAGGAGGCGTGTTGAGAATATACCTAAGAAAATAAAAGTGTGCTCGAGCACACTTTTATTTTCTTAATTATATTCTCAAGCTTAAGCTTTTAGAGAGATCACACTTTTATTTTCTTAATTATATACTCAACAGGTACTTAGTTGGCTTAGTTCCCACTAAGTGAACTAACTTGTCTTTAGCAAAACTCTGGGTATCCATCAACAAGTTTAACTCATTTGCATCATATAAATTATCACGCATGCACAATCGTTCTCTCTTTAACCAAAACATAACAAACCATTAGGATGCTATTACTGTTCTTAAAACATAACTACAGTCCTTGATCTTGTCAAGGAGTGGATAGAGCACTCTAGATTCTAGAATATCTGAAAAGACATAAGCTGTTCTAAACAATTGAAGGAAAGGAATTAACTTTTCAGCTCCAACAACGTAAATATATGGGTTCGCCAGTCAGCTACTACTAAATCTGACACATAAAAAGTGAGGAATGAATCCACTGGCTCAATATGTACCATTCTCCAAAAATGAAAGAAGGAAAGAGTCCACCGACTCCGCAAGGATATCCGTAATCTTTAGGTACAAGCTACAAGCTACAAGTTCCAGAACATGCATTCTATCAAATTATAAGGGCACATGTACTACAATTATATCTTTCTGAACACACATTTTAGTCAAAAAGGATAAGTCAAGCTCATGTCTATCTCAAAGCTGTTAAGTTTCTCCATTTCTTCTCTCTTTTACTCTTTGTTCAAATCGGTTTTTATAGTTTCTCTTATGACTAAGGGACTATACTTCAAATCTATCATATATGCCACAGGTCCCTCGGAAAAGCTGTGTTGATAAGGTACTATTTTTCTATGCATGACCTACCTCCCAAAGCCTTTCTCATATCGTTCGTGTAATATTTGTTCTTTATATAAAATATCACTTGTGTTTACATACATTTGTTGATAATATGCATCACGAGGCAAAACATGCTTTTAAACTTGCAATGAACAATTAGAAACATGTTCAAACAAAGGAATCATACATATACTCGTAATAGCTTAAAACACAATTCTAATACATCATGGTATTCATGAAAGATTTTCAAGCCTTTCATGGAAGCATATTATGTACAATATATACACACACTACAGGCTTGTCCGGTCTATGGAATCCAACAAAGTCTTTCTTAAAACGGCCCTAGTAATTTGAAATCTCATCATTCATCTCAAGTCGTGCTGGTCATTGAAAACAAAAATTAGTTAAATTCATCACTTGACTTAGGTCCTCGGCTTTTCTTAACCTTGATTTCACCACTTATTTCTATATAATGCTTTCAAAATCTATCGAGAACCATCAAAAGTATGGTTATCTTTCATTAGACTTACCCTGATCCAATCCTGGGCACGTTTTTAGCCCATATCAGCCCACATATTACTTGCGCCCATGTGGAGTAATAAACATGAATCTGACGAGTTCCCTTGGAATTCACCAAATATGACATAAATTATGGTTGGGTTTTACATTGTCTGCTTAGGAACCTTTTAGGATGGTCGGGTCTCTTCTTGTTAGTATCCCTAATGAGTTCTCATTGAATTTATGCCTCCAAATACCCTATAATGATTAAGACCCATAAAATTTGTACGCAAGAGCGCGGTTTCATGACTTCTACCGTGGTCACATTTTTCTATAACCGTGGTGTTCAGGCCAGCTTGCGGCGTACCTCGACTAATTCCACGGGATATCTGCCACCTCCCACCAACAACATATATCAGGTAACTCTGTCCACTAAGGCTAAGACAGATGAAAAGAAATTAACTTTTCCCTCTGTCTCAATTTATGTGACACTTTTCGCTTTCTGAGATTCAAACTGCATGAACTTTGACCAACATTTTAAGATGTATTTTTTCACCAAATTGATACGAGAAAAGTTGCAACTTATAGTACTTTTCATGTAGTTTTCAAATATATAAATTTTAATCTTAAAATATGTTAATGTAATCCAATTTAGCTTCAAAATTTAGTCAAATTGACTCTCGAAAAGTGAAAAGTGACACATAAATTGGGACGGAGGGAGTAGTGTTTTTGTGTCTGTTGGGATTTGACCCTGGGACCTCACGGTTCTCAACCCACTTCATTGACCACTGCGCCACACCCTTGGGTGCTTCTACTGTGGTCACATTGGTTCTACTATGACCACAATGGTTCAAATTGTTTCTTTTACACTTATGAACTGCAACCACGTGGATTCTGCTGTGATCGAACTAGCTCTTAGTATCTTACCATAGCCATGATAGCCACTGCTATGCGCACCTACACGGTAGCAGACCCAAAGGACCAAAATATCCTTAAAAACTAAGTTTCAAGACTTCTACTGCTGCAACAGTCACTACAGATTAAATTGGTTTTTTATTTGGGCTTCTGAACATCTAGTGTGGCATACAGTTTCCACTGAGAATTATTCTATTGAGATAACTAAATAAGATTCTATTTGTTGGAGCCACTAAAGGGATTCAACCCTGTGCACCCGGATAATGTATTTCTCCTTCCAGAACTTAAAGCAAAGTGAGGCTAAAGCAAAGTGAGGCTAGTATGTAACTATCCTTAAAATTGATGTGCTGCGACAACACCTAACCCAGGCTTTTGCCAACAACTTTTCTTTCTGGTGGACCTAGCCAAAGTCCAGGAACAGAAGAGTGCTCGGCCTTGGTTGAAACAATTATAGGTGTCAATGGACCGATTTCACTAGCAGAGCACTTTCTCCAATGTGCGCAAAGAGAGATGCCACTTTCAATGATGCTGTCAATTTATTATTCATTGCGTTCGGCCTATCAGACTATCACGAACCCGGTCGTGGAAACAACCAGTTGTATACACGGAAATGATGTGTACAATAGACCCTTCTCCGGACCCCGCGTATAGCGGGAGCTTAGTGTATCATGCTTTTTACATTATATAATTAACCTTCTATCAAAAATGAATATTCTAGATTATCCGTACTATATACTCCTAAAATAAATAAAACTCCCTCTGGGCTGGGTCTTTCCTATTGTTTTGTTCCCGTCATGAGAAAGACACACCAAAAGAGGTATTCCCCTACCAATCCATCTCCATTGGAGACAATATGAGCAAAAGACAGGAATCCCTCTTCCTTTGATTACTTTCATTTTTGGCCCGGTCAGGCTTCATCTTACTTGGCTGTGTAAACTTGAAATGATTATTGACCATTTTTTTTGGATTTTGTCAGTTCACTTGTAATAGCCTAGATTTCAGTATCCAGAACTGACAGTATCTTCTTTTGTAATCTCAGCCATGCAACTTTATTTTCCCGTAATTTTGCATCTTCTTGATGCAATTAATGAAATTTCTACTTCATCAGAAAAAGTTCCTTTGTAATTATCTCAGTCCGATCTTGTTACTTATTTACCATCTTACTCCCATTTTGCAGCTAGACCAGGATTTCAAAAGCCTGGTGATCCCCCTTCTAATGTGAAGTCATGCTTGGAACCTATTCCCCTAACCGAGAAGGGCCTACTTCCAGCAGATTATGTGATGGAGGATCCGGATTCTCATTTTATATACATATGTAAAAAAATGGATGAATCACTGGAGCTGAGCAACAAATCCGTAGATTCATCGACTGCTGATTTACAAGGAATCACTTTAAACTTGTGAAGCATTGATTCTTCAAGTCTGGTGTTCAAATCAGCAAACACCACATATGCCTGCTGAAGCATGTACTCTTGTTGTCTAGGCTTCTAGCGTATCTTCTTTTTATCGGATCATACTTCAGAAAAAAGTCTGTTTTGGGGGGTGGGAGAGGGGAGCGTTTTGTTTCTCTTTTGATTTTCCCTCCGTTCTGAACTCTTTTTTTTTTTTTTTGTGGTAATGGTGGTGTCCGGGATAGCTTGAGCGCACCTCAACTATTCCACCAAAAACTGTTACTTCCTCCCGCACATGTATTATGTAACTCTGTCCACCAAGGTTTAGATTGATGGGCAGAAATCATTGACCCCCTCCACCGGTCCCGTGATGTTTAATCTTCTCTTTTCCTACCTTACCTTTTTAGGATTGGAACAGGTGACGGGAGGGGCAGGGTGGCAAATATTTTGGCAGTGGTTCTGTTGAGAAATTCTCAAGAGCCAGAATGAGTGACTCTTCCAGATGTCTTGGGCGTGCCACGAGCTTTTGTGCTAGGTGGTTATGTTGTGAATCTAATAAAAGACACCGTATAGTTATCATCTGTATCTAAACAATTTTGGTTCATAGAGTTGTGTGGAACATAGAACTGGAATCTTGTTTCAGCTTTGTATCTTCATTTGGTTCAGGCTTACTCACAGCTCACTAGGCTCTCTGGTTTTCAATGCTACTATTTTGTACCTTCATTCTGTTATGGAGTTATTGTTGGTTTTTGTTGATTGTGAGCATTACAGTCTGCTACAGGATGAAAGGAAACTGACTCAGTTTTCTGCATGATGTAAAGGATAATGAGGTTCTTAAACTAAAAGTCATTTTCTGCCCTCGCAAAGGCAATGTGGAGGAGGATTGGTGAAACTGGGCAATGATTCCTTGGGTATGGATGAAATTTTCCTGAGGATAGTTTTATCATATGGCTGTCGTATTTTGATTATGGCAGCTACCCTCAATTGGATCATGGCCGACGAGATAGCGCATAGAGAGCCGATTTGAGAATCGCTATTTAAGGCATAATCGAACTTCATTAATTTTTGCAAGTTCAATTGTTTCAATATTAACTTCAGAATCATAGGTCTGTCTGACCATGTGATGTCTCAAAAACTTTAGACATGCGGGTTTGAAGTTGAATTTGCCTAATCTTAACTGCAAACATTTAGGTCTAATTTCAAACTCTAAATTACAAGTGAGATTTTTTTCCTTGTGTTTTTAAGTCTGTTACTTGAATTAAGGTGTGTTCTAATTGGACATCTGAACATATAATAAAGTGTTTTTATTTAATTCAAAATTTGAAAATAACTTTGGCCGCGTTCTCGTGTCTATTAGATAGTTAAGTTAATTATATAAAATATATTTATTATTACAGAGTTAAGTTAAAAAATGTAATCACCATTTAAGTAGGTTGTTTTGGGTGGGTTGAATCCCATTTTTTGTTCGAAAACATCTAGCAATAAGTAGTTGACAGATAGGCAGAATAGGAAGTGAAACGTTTTAAGGACAATAATAGCAAAATCCAAATGAAGTATTTATGACAATCTCTCATACCACACGAAATACTAACTCCTACCCTTATATAGTAGAATGACAGACCACTTTACCAAAAATAAGACACGAAATTTGTTTCAAAATTCAAACTCTATTTTTTTTATTCAGCTTTCTGGCTTACACTAGATTATTCTCGAAGATAGTAGTAACGACCCGTCAACACTACTACTAATAAATCGCATGATATGTCTGGATGACCAGAACAGAGCAACTGATATCACATACAAGGTCATATCACAGAAGAAAACAAAGTGCTCCCACCAGGATTCGAACAAAATTTGGATTTAAGTTCAATTCATTTTAAGTTCAATTGTCATTTAAGTCTACCAACTCTATTCCTTTTCTTTCTCGTGGAAGAAGTAAAATGACTTATCGCTTACCACTTTAATTGCAAGAACAAATAAATTTCTCAATTCCAATTCCCTAAAAACTTTGCCTTCAATTTGTTTGACTTAAGCTACTCTTATTGTGAAAGAGCTTCATAATTTTTTTATAAAGAGTATATAAATCCGCTTTAATTACTGTTCAATTAATTCTATCACATCATAAAAATTCACTTATTGGACTAGAGGAAGTAATGCTCAATGTTACAGTTATTTGTACAAGTAATAGTTACTGACACAATTAGAAGGTTTTAATTTGTTAAAATAAATACGATTATCAAATAGTTAAATAAGTTAACATGTGAATAGATTTGGTTACACTTAAAACTTAATTCCTACATGGCTTTCCAATCACATCATTGTAGGGATTTGTTGGATCTAAGACACACAAGTAAGCTCACCGAAAGTTTAAATTTTTGAGTAAACTTACTTGACTCAACAAAGGTCGTCTGGTATGATTATGCGATAATTCAAATCTGCAAAGACAGAAAGAAAACTTACAGTTTAAACTTTGTTAGTCTTTACTAAAGGGAGCGCACTCGATTGTCAATCCGGGTGCAAGTCTTGCTTCGGTATATTCCTCTGCCTAAGAAAGCTAGAAAATCTTGGCAGAGAGGTTTGAGAAAATTTTATTTCCTGAACTCTGAGTTCAGAAAGTAGAAAGTGAGTGCAACCTTACAATTATGGGTTAAGTGCCAAATATATAGTGGAGGAAAACATAAACCATAGCAGATTTGGATCGAGCAAGACTGACCCAATCTGAATTGCGATGGGCGATCGGCTGGGCCATTTCTTTGTCTTCTCAATTTATTTTCTGCACGTTTTAGTTCTAATTAAATCCAAGATTTAATTTTGACTTAATTATATAATTTTCATCAAATGAAAATTATCCCATAATTTATTATTAAATAAAATATCTTGATTCTAAATCCGATATTTTACATTCTCTCAATATACCCTAGTGAAAAGGCGATCGACTTAGTATGACGCTAGGCGCGCGTCGACAACTTGATCAAATCAAGGTTCACACGGAACTCACAGGCGGTGTGGACGATGTGTGAATCGTTCTGAAGACTCAAGTAAACAGACATGTATGTGAGATGATAAATTTCTTTCATTCGCGACACACTCGATCAAGCTTAAGATTTGCCTAGTGTCTATCCAAATGGCTTGATCACTTTATCTCATTTATATTAGTCGACAACTAGACCATATCCTAGATATGTCTCTTGCATTGGTCAATGACTTGGTCGACCTAACATCTCTGAGAAGCTGAGTGTTCTCTCGAAATTTCAATCGAGGAATGAATCATATTCTTGGCTCAACTACCACCTTCAATCTACTTCGTAAAACAAGCCGCGTCTCAACCTATAAGGCGTTTGAGCTTAAGACATGATCAAAGTACAGTACTCCGTAAATAAGGTGGTATTGACCTCAAGTCTAAGGACATCTATCTCCCACATGCTGATAATACTCTAGACATGTATAACAAATAGTTTATCAGCAGGGTATGTCAATACATCTCTATGAGTATCCATGTGTCCATCACTATCAAATGTTACTAGTAGTAAGTGAGATATACTACATTCTCTAAGAATGTGATGCAGACCACATGTCGATTTATAACATATCATTGATATCACATTCTCAATGATCATCAGTCTAGGCTATTTTAAGAACTACACTCTATCATTAATATCTCACACTATTAATGACAATGTAAGTTCAAGAGATGCACATTAATGAATAATATAAACAATTAAATAATAATTCAATAATTGTAAAATACCAAATATATTAATCTCATTATTATTATGAATGTGTTCAAATACATTTGCTCATAAAATGATTGTTTCTAGGACATATATACTTTCAATCTCCCACTTGGCCTAGAGTCAATCACCAACGTATCTAATACTCATGTTTTCAAAATGACCATTATGCTTGACTAAGCTTAATGATTTAGTAAATGAGTCTGCTAGATTATTATCGGTGGGAATGTAGTCTATCTTTATTTCTTTTATCTCCACCATCTCCATGAGTATGTGGTATTTCCTTGGTACATGCTTGTTTCTATTCGTTGATCTTGGTTCCTTAGCTTAAGCAATCGCACCAGTATTGTCACAATAAATCGTTATTGGACAACTGACACTTGGAACAACCCCTAATTCCTTTAAGAACTCGGATATCGCGACAACTTCTTTACCAGCTTTCGATCCAACAATGTATTCTACTTCTGTTGTCGAATTTGCAGTTATAGCTTGCTTGGAACTCTTCCAACTAACTACTCCACCATTTAAAACAAAGGCATAACCATACTGAGATTTGAAGTCATCAAGATGCATGCAAAGCTAGCATCGATGTACCGGTAGATACCAACTCTTAGCATGCGCCATAGACTAAGAAATATTTTTTAGTTCGTCTAAGATACTTAAGAATACTCTTGACTGCTTTCCAGTGTTCCTCCCCAAGATTCTGCTGAAATTTGCAAGTCATGCTAAATTCATAGGCCACATCTGGCCTTGTACACGTCATGACATACATGATTGATCCTATAGCAGAAGCATATGAGATTCTCTTCATGCGTTCAAGTTCTGCAATTGTGGAAAGACAATCCTTCCTTGACAACTTGATGCCTTGACCCATAGGAAAATTCTCTTTCTTGGAATTTTCCATAGAGAAACTGATCGGTGTATTTTATATACACCTTTTGAGTCAGTCTAGTTAGTCTTTTGTCCCGTTTTGTACATACAAAGTGTCGTATTAGGATAGATTTTCTTTCTTTTGAGTCAAAGTGGCTAAAGTGGCCAAATGGCGGAAAAGGAGCGAAAAGAGGGAAAAGAGGAGTCTTAGAGTGAAAGCGGAGAAAGTGTCAAACAAGGTGAAATCGGACTGCGCGGCCTCCTGCGATCGAAGCGGGCCGCGGCGCTATTATTCAGAAAGCTGAAGATTCAGTAGCCATGGCTCTCGAAGACGAAAGCGCGGCGCTAAACATCCGAAAGCCACGGGAGTTGCGTGGCATGGCTCTCGAGCAGCAGATATCGGGCGCGGCGTAAACACCAAGTATTGCAGAACTTTAGCGCCGCGGCCGACAATGCGGCGCCGACGCGGAAAAAATTAGGTCTTTTGACGGATTTTTGGGCGGGCACTGGAAGGAAAAGAAGGAGGCGTTTTAAAACTATATAAGGAGAACCTAGGCGGTTTTGAGGTTCCGCTACAGCCAAACACAAGGTTTTCTTGCCTAGGAGATTGGAGACCTAAACATTAGTAATTTCTTTTCTTTTCTTTTCTTTAATTCAGTTTTTGCATGATGAACTTTGAATTAGTTCTTGTCATATTCATGGCTAGGAACTAATTCTCTTATAAGACTTTCTATGTTGAATTCTTGAACCTTATGTTATAAAGTAATGCATGCTTATGGTTATTATTCTTATTGAGAGATCTATCCAATAATTGAGTTGAATTCTTGGTAGCTAATTGACAACTAGTTATCACTATATGATTTCTAATCAGTTACGAAAAGGAGGATTGTGAATATCTTTGTAAGTTGGGTAGCGGTCTTGAATTGGGGATGAAAATACCTCAATTAGATTTGTAAGCGTTGATGAGAGGCTTAACAACCCTAATTTTGCGCATTGTGCGTGTGATCAACTAGGTTTTTGTGCTTAATCCTCCTATAGCGTTACCCTTATCAGCGAAAGTTAGGTAAGGAACAATATTGGGGTTGAGTGTTTATATAACCCTAACGGGAGTATAAAACGATTTCGTAAACCTGCTTTCTCCAAAGGAAGAATACCATAAGTAATGCATTAGTAAGTAACATAAGCGGATAGTAAGGATACATAGAAGCCCTATTCTCATCACATCTGAATTAAATCTTTATATTTAATTAGCTTTTATAATTCTTAGTCATAAACAACCAATCACTCATTAATTCACCAAATAGATACTAGAAAATAAACAATTGGTACTTGATACGATAACGTGCACTTGCGTTTAAAAGTGTGTGCATATTACGCGCATCAAGTTTTTGGCGCCGTTGCCGGGGATTAGGCATTAGTTCAATATCAAATTTATCTATTTTTAATTTCTAATTTGGTTTTATGTATAGTTTTTTTTAATTTTGTTTATTTTATGTATTTATTGTGTGAAAACAAGGGTGCCGTGATTCTTTGTTGGTTTTGATTTATCTCAGGGATCCTTAAGACATGGATTTCTACTGTCAATATGATCGAGCTCCAACCATAGAGGAAGAGAGGGAGGAATTACGAGAAACTCTACTCGATCTCGAGGTCCCAAGCTCGGTTCATGGACGAAATGAGGTTGGGTATAAAGAGGTTGGAAAGCATAAATAGCGAGAACTCGCGATCATATTCAACGAACAGCAAGTTGAGAGCACGAATCACACCCAACTATTGAGGAATTTGGTGAGATAGGTGGTGTAGAAGGAAAAGATTGCGAAACCCAATTATTCACCTTCTGGATTACGTGGAAATTCTTTTCATGCACTATCACGGAAGAAACACCACTAGCTATCACGAATGACTCCCAATTAGGAATTGCATACCATCAAGGCAACCCCAGAGTCAAGAGATGTAGAGAATTTCACGGTTTCTACAAAATAAGAAGCCTAAAAGACAAACTCATCTTGTGTGCTTGGGGATACTTGTATGTTTAAGGCCCTGTTTGAACAAATAGTTATAGGGAAATTGAGACCTATAGCAATAAATCGTGGATTGCAAGCGATTCGCGAAGTATCCAATGGGCACTCGAGAAAGGTTAATTGCGTCAGGCTAAAAGACGTAAAAAGCAGCTTGTTGGGAGGCAACCCAGCGTTTTCAATTATGTTATTTTAATTTCATCTTTAGTTTATTTTATTTTGTCTAGAACAATCTCACGGTCATGGGGTCTTGTGTTTGAGCTGTGTGTAGTCTGAGGAATAAAGCGAAAGAAAAGCAAGGATTTTTGAAAAAGCGGGTAGCGCCCGCTGGGAAGCAGGCGCGGCGCCAAAATATCTGAAGAGGTCTTTGAAGTTTAAGCGCGCGGCTCAGCGAGGGCGGCGCGAAAGTCCGAAGGCGCAGATGTTTGGCGCGCGTGTGGCTAGCATGGCGGCGGGAATCGAAATTTAAACGCCTAAAATCAGATTTTCCCAATTCCAACTTCCAAAACCTAACCTTCCTCTCCAAAACCCACGAAATTCCGAAATTTGCCACAAAACCTCCACAAATCCAACCCAACCACAACCTAAACTCTTAAATTCCCAAAACCCTCAACTATCTCAAACAACAAAGCTCCATTCCATAGCCTCAACCGCTGATTGAAACAAGAACAAGCTTGAGTCTTCTCATCAAAAGGTAATCCCTATCTTTGTTCTTGAATCCTTTCACCAAGTCATAGGAGGTAGTAGTTGGGAAGAGTATTGTAGTTGGAGTAGTTTGAGTCTTGAAAAGTTGGTTGTGAAGTTGGAGAAAAGAGTAGAAAAAGAGGTTGTGGGCATTGTTGAAGTTTGGGGGTGTTGTCGCTGCTAGTTGTTGAGTGTATAGGAGACATTGTGCCACAAAAATTAGAAGCTGCAGATTTTGTTTATAAATGGCCACGAGAGAGAAGAGGATCCACATCCACTTTGACCCACAATCTGATGAAAATAGATTCGTGAGTTACGGGCCTTCCAAAGATACAAAAGGCTTGATACGGGCCGTAATTCGAAAGGGAATGGATTACCAAAGGGGATCCTATGGGGAGGAAGACGTTTATGAGCCCATCCGGGCTATGATAGAGTTAAGGGGGTGGAAGAGATTTGTCAATCCGGAGAAGATAAAACCAGTGAATACAACAATGGTGCGGGAATTTTATGCAAACTTTCCGGAGAGGGCGAAAGGGTGCTTTGTAAGGGAAATTATATGCACTGTGATGCGAGCAATAAATACAACGCTAAAAGCGATTGATGTTGAAGAAAGTAGCGATTGGAACCATTTTAGAACATGGTCTAGGAAGCGGCAACAACGATCGGAATAATATGCGAACGATGAGCTACCCAGAAATTGCTTTTGAGATCGGAAGGAATGGATCTGAAAGCGGCGGCAGTGCCGATTCAACAAAGTGCGAGGCTTGGTCAGTATTCGTCGGTGCGCGTGATTCCATCTACGCCTTCACCCGAGTGCGGAAGAGCGATTAAGTTGATTTATGGAATTATGAGTGATAATTGATGTGGGAAAAGAGATAGTGCGAGCATCGAAGAAATCAGCGAGTTGGTGACAACAGTGGATTGGGACACGGTTCACTTATTACCGATCTATGCCACGTGAGTGCGATCCACAACTACCCAGATACTCATGAAAGAAACCAGCTGCCGGTGTCACATGGGATAGTGCACTCTTTCCGGACCCTAGCCCCGTGACGGCGGGCGAAGAGTACAACCGCGGCAACAGCGGCAGCAGAGGCAAGCGGCCATGGATGAAGATGAGCACGAAATAGGGCTCGATATGAGCGAGACCTAGCCACCGGCCAACCGAAGCGAGAACCTTGAGCCCACAATAGGGCAATTGTACCAACACCGAAGGAGATGATGCGGACGCGCAAACGATAGTACAAGGACAGCAAGAAACAAGGCAACAAATCGGCAGTGAGTGCCTTGTTCAACGATGGTCGATCGTTATCCACCGCACCACCACCATTTTAACCAAAGTTTGTAAGTGTCTTATTTTCTTTACTGTCTTTGAGTCTACACACATTGGGGACAATGTGTGATTTAAGTTTGGGGGTGTGTTTTTGTGTTTTAGTTTTTATTTGTGTGTCATGTTATGTTTTATTTAATTTTTTTTTTTTTTTTTTTTTTTTAATTTGTTTCATGTTTATTTTGATCACCAAATTTTTTCTTTTTTGAGTCATAATTGCCTGTCAAAGATCATGTATGCTGTAGTTGCTAGAAACACCTAGTGAAGTAAGGTGGAATAATGTAAAGGAATGGAAGCAGCTATCTAAACACTTAGGTTAGAGATGCCAAAAACTCACAGAATCTGTCTATTTGGAGTCTCTTGCTTGAGTTATGTATGCTAAATGATAAATGCTTATGTGTTATGACTGCTTGCTATTTGAGGCGAAATAGTTAGGATATGCATGTTAGGGAGATGACTCAGGCATTTCTTTGATAGCCAATTCTTACCATTCTTTTCTATCCCGTACTTTAAAAATATCACTAGTTAGCCCCATTGAGCCTAAAATTTGAAACTTCTTCTTTGACACCCTATATTCCCACAAAGTGTACCATAAGTGAAATTATGAAACAGTAGGAGTACATTGTGTTAAAAAGAAAACAAAAAGAATGAATAAAGTCTGTTGCACCCCAATACAAAAGTAATAAGAAATAGGCAAAAGCCTAAGTTTGGGGGTGCTTGTCATTATTATATACTTCATTCTCCCAAAACAAAAGAGGGGAAGGATAGAATTGAAGTGAAGTAAAGAATCAAAAGAAAAAGGGAAAAATTGAAAAGCCAAAGAGCTTATGGTACAGAAAAATGAGCCTAAATGTCTATCTTTACCAACCCCTACCTAAGCCTACATTACAACCCCAAAGTCCTGAAGATCTCTTTTATGTATATCCAGAATTAGTGGAGAATAGCAAGTAAGCATGCCATAGGAATTTTTGAATTTATATGCATACTTGAGTACACTGACTTCCATTTAAGCATGATAAGTATGAGTTTGCGAAATATCTAGCTCAATGTGTTGAAATTCCATGCTATATGTTCTGCGTATTATTACGCTAACCTTCATGTTTTCTAGTTAACATTAAATGCGGCAAAAGTGATCAATGGCGAAGTCTGTTTATTTTTTTGTTGATTTTCTTATTTATTGAGTCTGTCATTTGATTTCTTTCTTTTATCTTTGCTCGAGGCGAGCAAAGGTTAAGTTAGGGTATTTGATCGGTGTATTTTATATACACCTTTTAGTCGATCTAGTTAGTCTTTTGTCCCGTTTTGTACATACAAAGTGTCGTATTAGGATATATTTTCTTTCTTTTGAGTCAAAGTGGCTAAAGTGGCCAAATGGCGGAAAAGGAGCGAAAAGAGGAAAAGAGGAGTCTTAGAGTGAAAGCGGAGAAAGTGTCAAACAAGGCTGAAATCGGACTGCGCGCGGCTCTCCTGCGATCGAAGCGGTAGCGGCGCGCTATTGAGAAGGCTGCGAAGATTGCGCGGCTACTCGAAGACGAAGCAGGCGCGGCGCTAAACATCCGAAAGCCACGGGAGTTGCGGCGCGCGGCTCGGACAACGAATATCGAGCGCGGCGCCAAAACACCAGTATTGCAGAACTTTAGGCGCGCGCCCCAGCGGGCTGGCCGACGCGGAAAAATTAGGTCTTTGACGGATTTTGGGCGGGCACGAAGGAAAAAGAAGGCGTTTTAAAACTATATAAGGAGAACCCTGGCGATTTTGAGGTGTCACGACCGAACCGGACCGTGACCGGTGCCTTAACGGGCACCCTAGTGACACAACATCGAGAAAACCGGAATATAAACTCAAGATAAACAACCATTACGATATAGAATAGTCTAGCCCAAAATGGCTAACCCAAAAGTACATAAACCAAGCGATTCATCCTTACGAACCAAGTTACGACAAGACTACGAGCCTCTAAGAATGACTAACACTATGACGGGACGGGGCCCGCCATACCACTGAATGTACAAAAGTCTACAACCTCGGGAATCGTGCCAAAAAGCGAGGCCTCCGAGAAATGGAGCCTTCAGGAACCGAACCGTGATCTAAGAGTGCGGATCGACCAAGCTATGAACCTCAACTGCGGCATGACGCGGCCCGAAGGAGGTCGATCTGGCATGTACCAAATATGCGGCGGAAAATCGTAATAATATCATAAGTCAAAATATAATTTGGAGTTATAGGCGAAAATCGGTTTACCTTACTGCGTGCCTTACTAACAATGAGAGTAACAAGTATAAGTTTTATAGCATAAAAATAGGAGGCTCGCGATCAAAGCGGTACCTCGCCTGTAGTATCATTAAGCAATCCTACTCGCGGGACTATTTCACCCGCATAGGTCTTGTGGACCCGCGTGAGGTCATCGCCTCGTCATAGGACTATTTCACCCGCGTGGGACTATTTCACCCGCATGGATCTGTGGATCCGCATGAGTACCATCGCGTACTCGCGTGAGACTATTTCACGCGTGGATCCTATGGTCGGATCCGCGTAGTACAAGCGCGCGCTCGCGTCATGGGTAGCAAATCCATGGCATAAATAATAACCCGGGGTTTACGTAACAATATAAATATATATAACATAGCTCATCCGCTATTAAACATAACATAAGCACTACCTATCACATCACAACATAAGCACTAGGCCTATCATAACTTAAGCAAGTTAAGAATCACCTAACTTCTTATTAATAGTATTAATACATCCTCTCATTTTAGTATACCTAAGGCACGATCATGTCTTTTAGTAAAAAAATCAGAATTTAACCCAAGTATCATGTACCTAACCTTTTAAGAAATAACTCTTTTTATACAAAAATTCCAAGATACTAATCACCATAGTATCAAGTTACGATTTCTTTTCAAAGCAAGTCACATTTCCTTTTAAAACTATCTCAAGCTTCTAAATTAAGTGACTTCATTTCTTGTAAAACCTTAGGCAATTCATGCCTTAAAACCATTTTCCTTCCACAAGTTCAAATCATCAAAACCTTTCTCCATTAAACTTTCACAAACTAATATAACCAACTCCCCATAAAGCCGTTATATTAGAGTTAAACAATAGTAAAACACATTCCCTTAAGTCTGAGGATTTTTATACTTTTCTTTTAAAGCGAAGCAAGTATCAAATATTTATAACAAGCGAAGATTTCCAAATCATATGCGTCTACCGTACTACATAGTACAACTAATCATTCTCAAGAGATAGGAAAGCTCCACATACCTCTTGGTCAATCCACAAGCTAAGTCGATTTACGCCGCGTAGTATGTCAACCTAAAATGACCACAATACGTTTATCAAGCTCTAATTAAAATGCAGAATTTTTCCAAGTTAAAGTCACCAATTTCCTACGGAAAATTGGGCAGCGTTTCCTTTGTTTCTACATACTTTGCCACCTTTTCCAAGGTCGATTTTTAACGCTCAAATGCCATGCTTAAGGCTCAACAACCAACCAACACCAAGGGGGATTACACACCTAAACTTTGGTGTGTAAAATTCAGCCCCACAAGTTACAACAACTAACCCAATAAGTCTAATGTAGTATTTAGGCAACAACATGCTCATAATATCCCCCTAACCAATTCTTTCATAATCAACCCCATTTCTTACATGCAACTACTCTAAGTGCATTTTCCAACTACAAGTTCTTCCTATTAAACATGCAACACCCAAAACCAAATACTAGATATGAAATTTTACATCAAGTTTTAGACAAACTTATTACAACACATTGATAGACTTTTCTCCAAGAACACCACCACAATAGTCTTCAAGCTTGTAATAACCTTTCCTTCCTATTACACTTTTCAGATTTTTCCCTTAGGCTAGAATTCCTCTTGGGAATTTAGAGAGAAGGATGAGCCTTTTAACTTAGAGAGAGATGGAGTGTAAAGATGAAAAGTTGAAAGAAATGACCAAGTCTTGGTCAATATAATGCATGTAGCGAAATCGGATGGGGGACACTTGTCACCTCCCATGGCCTCTTTTTTAAAACAAAAATCGGACTTTCTAAGTTTTTCGCCCAAAATTCCGCCTCGGCGCGCAGCCTGCTTCCGTGCGCGCTGCAACTCCTGCGGACACTCGGAACTTTAGGCGCCGCGGCCCTGATTTCCGGCGCCGCGGCCATGAATTCCCTGCCTTGGCGCGCACGCCTCCGTGCCCGCGGCTGAGGCCCTGACCAAGTTTTCGATTTCAGTCCTAACTCCTTCCGCATGGCTTTGAACCACGAGGTATAACATTCTCCCTTAGAAACATTCGTCGAATGTTCTTCTAACACCACAAAACACAATATAAACATATCTTCTTAACTATTCCTTAGCAAATAAGAATGCTCCCCGAGCCACAACATTACTCAAGCATAATCAACCAAATTAACACCAATCAGTAGGAAAGGGGGGTTACCTGGAGGTATAGGGAATAAGTGTGGGTATTTCTTCATCATATCATCCTCCGCTTCCCACGTCATCTCCTCACTGTTCTCGTTCCGCCATAAAACCTTGACGGAAGCCACCTCCTTCGTCCGGAGTCGTCTAACTTGACGATCGAGTATCGCTATGGGACTCTCCTCATACGACAACTCCTCTGTCACCTGGATATCCTGAATCGGGTGCACTCTAGATGGATTTCCAACGCATTTCCGTAACATGAACACGTGAAAAAGCTGGATGTACCGCCTCGAATCGGACGGCGGATCCAACTCATGAGCAACCTTGCCCACTCTTGGACAATCGATACGGCCCAATGTACCTTGGGTGAGTTTCCCCTCTCCCAAATCTCATCACACCGCCGTGGGTGACACTTTCGTAAAGACCCGATCCGACCTCAAACTCTAAGTGTCGGCCGATGATCTGCGTATGATTTACATGCGACTGGTCGCGATAACGCTCTGGATAAGCTTCACCTTATCCATCGTCACTGTGAACCAAATCGGCCCGATTAAGCGCACTTCTCACTTCAAACCAACTATCGGTGACTGCACTTCCTCGTATAAGGCCTCATGGCGTCATCCGAACACTAGAATGGTAGCTGTTGTTATAAGCAAACTCCATAAAGGTAAATGATCCTCCCGGCTACCCGAAATCAATAACACAAGCCCGCGACATATCCTCGAGTGTATGCGGATAGTGCGCTCGGCTGTCGTCCGTCTGAGGATGAAACGCCGTCTTTGAGACTCACTGTGTCCCTAATCCTTCCGGAAAGACCTCCGAAGTTAGCGAACTGGGCTCCTCTATCGATATAATCGACACCGGACTCGTGCAATCTCACAATCTCTCTAATATATAATCGGCATAGTCCTTGGTGAAAATGTCGTCTGTTTGGAAGAAAGTGGGTGATTTTCGACTGTCAACAATAACCCAAATGGAATCATGTCTCCTGCGGGTGCGAGGTAACCACGTAATAAAGTCCATGTTGACCACCTCCACTTCCACATCTAATATCAATAGCTGTAATAGCCACCGAACTTCGGTGCTCAACCTTAACTGGCGACAATTAGGACATCGGGCAACAAAACCGCCACGTCCTCTTCAAACCATCCCACCAATACACGCACCGAGGTCATGGTACATCTTAGTCGACCGGATGAATCGAATAACGGCACGGGTGCCTCACGAGAATCTGCGGCGAAGTCTGCCCGCATCGGAACACCCGATCGGCCGCCAAACCTTAGCACCCGTCGGTGCTACCTCAAATAGACTCTTCTCTTCTGGAGAGGCTGCGTCTCGATGCCGTACCAAAATCGGATCCTCATCACGTGCCTCTTCACCTCCTCGGCGATGGAAGACTCGGCCTCTCGAACCGAATTCCGTTACCAGCGGAATCAACCAAACGAACCCGAGGCTTGCTAGCGGTGTAACTCTCGGACCGTATCGCCTTTCCTGTTGCACCCCGACGGACTACCCGTCAATCTGCGACTAAGGACATCTGCAACTACATTAGCCTTCCACTGGGTGGTATAGGATATCAATATCACAATCCTTAAGTAGCTCCGACCACCGCCTCTGCCGCAAATTCACCGCCTCGATCGAAGATATCACGGAGTTTCACTGTGGTCTACGCAAATATCACATGAAATCTATATAAGGAAATTGCCTCCAAATCTTCAAGGTACGATTAATCGCCGACTCTAAATCGTGAGTAACGTAATTCCTTTCTTGCTTCCTAACCGCAGGAAACATAAGCTCTAACCTTATCGTGTTGCGTCGACCTAGCCCTAATGACACCCAACGTGTTACAATAATACCCTAACCCTCTAGTCTCTCGAGGGTTAGAAGCTGTAGTCGTGGTCAACTTCTCTTCCAATAAGCGGAAGCCTCTCTTGCACTTGCAAAATATTCGAGCATCCTTAATCTCGGTTATGGTTCTGTTTCCCTTTCTCTGTTGCAACCAAACTTGGTTACTATACTTGGATCGATTCCTTTGCTTGCGCATGGCTAAGACTTCGCCAATCACAATTTAGGGAAGACTTGATCTTGTCAAGTAGTAATCCTATTATCCTCTCTCATTTCGTAGAGCTTATAGTCCGATGTTCAACCTCGATTCACGGTATTACATAATCCAATGACTTGTCAAGATTTCTTATCGTTGAGTGTCTACTCGTCTTTCCTTTATAAGTTAATTCAAGTTGTCACGGGTCCTTTACCTCGCCGTATTCTCTTACTATCTTTCTCGTCGATGCAGATGCTACTACCTTTCCTCGAGGTGTTCCTACCGCCCATTACCTACTAATGGTCTTACACTAGTTCGGGTAATCGTGTCTCGTGCAACTTACATAACCATAGTTGTATTCTCTTTTATCCTTTTGGTCATAACCTACCTTATGCTTATTAATAGTAAAGTGTTTCTAATTTGATCCATAATCGTCTGATTTCAAACATGTGTACTACGCCCATTTTTCTTACGACACTTCCATGACCGTTCGTGGCGTCGTTCTTAATTACCCCAACATAATACTTTTCCACGGTTATCTAAAGCGTAACTTATGGCATGGCGATCGAAGACCTACGGTCTCCCGTCGCCCGTCTAACTACATGGGTACACATAACCCCATAATACGTAAGACTATCTTTTTATGTATGGGAGAGAACTTATCTCCCTTCAATAAACCTTCCTTGGTGTCACAACCCTAATCACCGCGTCCTCTCGTGGTTCTGTAAATATCTAATCATTACGCACCGCCTTAAAATCGTGTAGATTTTCAAAACCTACCAAAGATGCCCTCTTCTTTCCGTCGGCTTGTACTTATTTTATTCTTGCCTTGCACATTTCCTTGAAATTATCAGGAAGGTCGTGGCCCACCGCCACACCAAACCAACTCCAAGTACCTCGAGGAACTTAACATAAATTCCTTCAAATTCAAGTATTACTTACTTTCTGCGTCAATTTTTTTCCCAACGAACAAGTCACACAAACTTATTAAAAACAATGATGCCAAAGAAGGAAGGATAATTCACTGGTTACTACCACTTCCCTTCCTCTCCACTCGATGGCAAACTGCAGGAAAATTGGTACCGAATCATTCTCTTACGTAGTCCACGTTGGCATAACATGAGGCCACTAGCGTACTCATAATGACCTCAGCGTCGTCATAACGGCTCTGCTAAGTCAAGCGACTATATCGTTCTTGACAATTATTATCTGCCACTCGGCTACCACCCAACACTCGCGGGTGTGGTTACCATAAAGGTTCTCATGGATTACGGCCATTTCTTTCACACTTGGTTGCTCACTTCCACGGTCGTACTCTTTTCCGTACTTCCAAACTTATTCTAGCTTACGTCATAACTTCCATAATAAAGGCGCGCCTTCGATCTTGGAGTTACTAAGTTAAAACAATATAAGGCCATTTCCGCTCTCAACCTGGTTCCGGTGGAATCGTCCACGAACTGTCTAACGATTAACGGACTCGGGCTTGTTCCTCGTGACCTGTTGCGTGGCGGGACTACTATCAACCGATCCCACCCATGCGGGTACCCTCACTTCTCAGAAGACCATGACCGTGTCGTCTTGATCACAACAACCATTACTTACTCCACACGGATCTCATCCGTACTATCCTCTTAAGCATACCACGTAGCTTAATTTACAAACATAGTCTCCCATTGGGCTTCTTAATTAAGCTTCTTAAGGTTCCATTACTTTTTCCGACAACTCATCATCTCCTAATTATCTCAAACTAGCACGTAAGACCTCGATGAGAGTTCCTTAACTGTTCATACCTCCCCGGTACCTATTTAGTCCTTACCAAATCCTGGTAATCTAAAATCATTCTTGGCAACACATATGTGATCCTCATGCAATCTGTATAGCGTATGTCGCAATACCAACTATACTACAAGTATTACCCGACGGATACGCAATCCACATAATCTTCTGCAGGTCATCGCTTCGCCGTGGCTGCAAACACCATAACTTTGTTAGGAGAGACGACCACTAACCACAGCGACTATCGCACGATCTTAGAGTGAGAAGAAATGGAAACCAATCCTAAATATCCTGCGACCTCACGATTATAGATGTGGTGCACAACACCGATAATCAAGACTACTAGATACGGCTGTAGACTCTTTTCAGGATTAATCGCTCGATACCACTTTTGTCACGGCCGAACCGGACGTGGCCGGTGCCTTAACGGGCACCCTAGTGACCTGACATCGGAGAAAACCAGCGGAATATAAACTCAAGATAAACAACCATTACGATATAGAATAGTCTAGCCCAAAATGGCTAACCCAAGTACATAAACCAAGCGATTACATCCTTAACGAACCAAGTTACGACAAGACTACGCCTCTAAGAATGACTAACACTATGACGGGACGGGGCCGCCATACCACGAATGTACAAAAGTCTACAACCTCGGGAATCGTACTAAAAGCGAGGCCTCGGAGAAATGGAGCCTTAGAACCGAACGTGATCCTAAGAGTGCGGATCGACAAGCTATGAACCTCAACTGCGGCGTGAGCGGCCCGAAGGAGTCGATGCAACATGTACCAAATATGCGGCGGAAAATCGTAATAATATCATAAGTCAAAATATAAGCCGGAGTTATAGGCGAAAATCGGTTTACCTTGCAGTGCCTTACTAACAATAGAGTAACAAGTATAAGTTTTATAGCGTAAAAATAGGAGGCTCGCGATCAAAGCAGGTACCTCGCCTGTAGTATCATTAAGCAATCCTACTCGCGGGACTATTTCACCGCGTAGGTCTTGTGGACCCGCGTGAGGTCATCCGCCTCGTCGTAGGACTATTTCACCCGCGTGGGACTATTTCACCCGCATGGATCCTGTGGATCCGCGTGAGTACCATCGCGTGCTCGCGTGGGACTATTTCACCCGCATGGATCCTATGGTCGGATCGCGTAGTACAAGCGCCGCGCTCGCGTCATGGGTAGCAAATTCATGGCATAAATAATAACCGGGGTTTACGTAACAATATAAATATATATAACATAGCTCATCAGGCTATTAAACATAACATAAGCACTCTGGCTATCACATCACAACATAAGCACTACCTACTATCATAACTTAAGCAAGTTAAGAATCACCTAACTTTATTAATAGTATTAATACATCCTCTCATTTTAGTATACCTAAGGCACGATCATGTCTTTTAGTAAAAAAATCAGAATTTAACCCAAGTATCATGTACCCTAACCTTTTAAGAAATAACTCTTTTTATACAAAAATTCCAAGATACTAATCACCATAGTATCAAGTTACGATTTCTTTTCAAAGCAAGTCACATTTCCTTTTAAAACTATCTCAAGCTTCTAAATTAAGTGACTTCATTTCTTGTAAAACCTTAGGCAATTCATGCCTTAAAACCATTTTCCTTCCACAAGTTCAAATCATCAAAACCTTTCTCCATTAAACTTTCACAAACTAATATAACCAACTCCCATAAAGCCGTTATATTAGAGTTAAACAATAGTAAAACACATTCCTTAAGTCGAGGATTTTTATACTTTTCTTTTAAAGCGAAGCAAGTATCAAATATTTATAACAAACGAAGATTTCCAAATCATGCGTCTACCGTACTACATGCAGTACAACTAATCATGCTCAAGAGATAGGAAAGCTCCACATACCTCTTGGTCGATCCACAAGCTAAGTCGATTTACGCACGTAGTATGTCAACCTAAAATGACCACAATACGTTTATCAAGCTCTAATTAAAATGCAGAATTTTTCCAAGTTAAAGTCACCAATTTCCTACGGAAAATTGGGCAGCGTTTCCTTTGTTTCTACATACTTTGCCACCTTTTCCAAGGTCGATTTTTAACGCTCAAATGCCATGCTTAAGGCTCAACAACCAACCAACACGGGGATTACACACCTAAACTTTGGTGTGTAAAATTCAGCCCCACAAGTTACAACAACTAACCCAACAAGTCTAATGTAGTATTTAGGCAACAACATGCTCATAATATCCCACAACCAATTCTTTCATAATCAACCCCATTTCTTACATGCAACTACTCTAAGTGCATTTTCCAACTACAAGTTCTTCCTATTAAACATGCAACACCCAAAATCAACTACAAGAGAAGAAATGTTACCTCAAGTTTTAGCCAAACTTATTCCAACACCTTGCTAGCCTTTTCTCCAAGAACACCACCACAATAGTCTTCACAAGCTTGTAATAACCTTTCCTTCCTATTACACTTTCAGATTTTTCCTTAGGCTAGAATTCCTCTTGGGAATTTAGAGAGAAGGATGAGCTTTTAACTTAGAGAGAGATGGAGTGTAAAGATGAAAAGTTGAAAGAAATGACCAAGTCTTGGTCAATATAATGCATGTGCAGAATCGGATGGGGACACTTGTCACCCTCATGGCCTCTTTAAAACAAAAATCAGACTTTCTAAGTTTTTCGCCCAAAATTCCCGCCTCGCGCGCCTGCTTCCGGCGCGCGGCCGCAGACTCTGCGGACACTCGGAACTTTAGGCGCCGGCCCGATTTCCGCGCCGCGACGTGAATTCTGCCTTGGCGTGACCCGCCTCCGGCGCGTGCGAGGCCCCGACCAAGTTTTCGATTTCGAGTCCTAACTCCTTCCGCGTGGCCCATACGGCACGAACCACGAGGTATAACATGAGGTTCCCTACGGCCAAACACAAGTTTTCTTGCCTAGGAGATTGGAGACCTAAACATTAGTAATTTCTTTTCTTTTTCTTTTCTTTAATTCGGTTTGCATGATGAACTTTGAATTAGTTCTTGTCATATTCATGGCTAGGAACTAATTCTCTTATAAGGCTTTCTATGTTGAATTCTTGAACCTTATGTTATAAAGTAATGCATGCTTATGGTTATTATTCTTATTGAGAGATCTATCCAATAATTGAGTTGAATTCTTGGTAGCTAATTGACAACTAGTTATCACTATATGATTTCTAATCGATTACGAAAAGGAGGATTGTGAATATCTTGTAAGTTGGGTGAACGGTCTTGAATTGGGGATGAAAATACCTCAATTAGATTTGTAAGCGTTGATGAGAGGCTTAACAACCCTAATTTTGCGCATTGTGCGTGGCGATCAACTAGGTTTTGTGTTTAATCCTCCTATAGCGTTACCACTTATCGAAAGTTAGGTAAGGAACAATCTGGGTTGAGTGTTTATATAACCCTAACGGGAGTATAAAGCGATTTAAATAAACTGCTTTCTCCAAAGGAAGAATACCATAAGTAATGCATTAGTAAGTAACATAAGCGGATAGTAAGGATACATAGAAGCCCTATTCTCATCACATCTGAATTAAATCTTTATATTTAATTAGCTTTTATAATTCTTAGTCATAAACAACCAATCACTCATTAATTCACCAAATAAATACTAGAAAATAGACAATTGGTACTTGAACCCTAATCCCAGAGGACGATATTCGGTCTTATCTAAGACTATACTACTTGATACGATAACGTGCACTTGCGTTTAAAAGTGTGTGCATATTACGCGCATCAGAAACGTTTTAGCACTTTGTCTATGTATACAGACTGTGACAGCCCCGACAATCTATTAGGTCTATCTCTGTAGATTCTAATTCCAAGAATGTAGCAAGCTTCACCCAAGGCCTTCATCATGAAGGTTCTGGATAACTATTCTTTGATTGATTGCATGAGAGCCTTATTGTCTCCCATTATCAATGTCACGCCCCGAACCCCGGGTTCGCGACTGGTGTCCTACCTGGACACCCTTCTACTCATACAACACAAGTAATCTGCGGAAGCTAAATAACCCTCATTTTTTTAACAACAAAGGCAAAGCCGACAAGGCTGCCATAATATATAACACCCGAATGGGTCTACAACTGTACCACAATGTAAATACAACTCACACCAGTCCAGCCCACATATGAATACAGACTTCTAAGATTTTTGGACAGTAAACTATGACGGGACAAGGCCCCGTCGTACCGCTGAATATACCTAGCCATAACGACAAGCTCAGGAACATTGGAGCTATCCCAAAATGATGAACAAGGATCCTAAGCACGCGGATCCACAACTGAGTACCTAGACCTGCGGGCATTAACGCAGCCCCCAGAAGGAGGTCAGTACAACAGGTACCAAGTATGTAAACATGAAGTACAGTAAACAAGATCATAATTGTACAAAAGAATGACAGGGGCAAGTATGGAAATCAAATACCAGATCCTACCGTGTCATATAAAATCAGAGCTAACTATACCTGGTATCGTTGTACCACTGTACTACTGTACTACTGTATCACTGTACTACTTTCAATTATGAAAGTCATGTCAAAATCAGGGACACATGCCCTCAGAATATAATATCACAGAAATATGCTCGTGGAATACACCATCACTGTCAACATATAACAAGTATAATATACAATCATCATCAGAGAAGCATGCCCGTGGACTTCCAACATCACTGTCAGCATGTACAAAGTATAATATATAACAAGTATCCAGGAAGCATGCCCGTGGAATTCCAACATCACTGTTGGCGTGTCAACCTCACAGAAGCATGCCCGTGGAATTCCAACATCAATGTCATCGTGTCTGTAGAACAATATATAGCCACTATCAAGGAAGCGTGCCCGTGGAATTCCAACATCACAAGACATGTCAACCTCGCGAAGCGTGCGTGAAATTCCAACATCGTGTCGGCGTTTACGTGGTATACTATCAAATCGGCATCACCGAATATGCGTGGAATTCAACATCATCGCTGATCCATGATATAATATAAAACCAGCATCACTGAAGCATGCCCGTGGAATTCCAACATCACTGTCGGCAGTCCATGTTATAATAAACCTCACAGAAGCGTGCCCGTGGAATTCCAACATCACTGTCAGCACGTCCGTGGGAATAACATATAATCAATGTCACATGTATACATATAACAAAGGCCGGCCCCAAGCGAGGGACTCAGTGAGGTGAAATGCAACACTTGCACGAATAACCATCATGAAAAACTATGTACAAGTAGAAATCTTCTTTTCGCTTTACTAGAAGGTATGACACTTCTTCTACTTTAGACAGCCTAAGGCATTATTAAGTCATGAACGAGTAAGAGTAGAAGGAAATACACATCTTCTACTCTAGAAAGCTCAACTATACAACGTACGTCCGCTGTACGTTCCTTCTCTTATAACACCCGAGACACTAACACTTGTAGTCTCAAACACTTTCACTTTCTATCACCAAGTAACTTACAACCTAAAGCCAAGTTACTCTTACTTTCCAAATCAATTCACTTTACACTTTTTGAAACCCGAAGTACTATAGGTAGAACTACTTTCACTTTAAGAACCCAAAGTACTACCAATGAAATAGATTATAACAACTTTCATTTCATAAACTCAAGGCATTTTCATTTCATGTACTATATTAAGGATTTAATCATGGACATTCCCACATGATTTTCTTATAACATTTTAAACCATCTCTTGACTTTCCATAAAACTGTTATAACAAACTTTCCATAAAGCCATTATAACAAACTTTCCTTTTAATACAACCAAGACATTATCATGTCATGTAAGGGAATTAGACCCAAAGTACTATGTACATCCATTCTTTACAAGAAGACTCAAATCATATAATGTTAGGGAAATAAACCCAAAAGTACTAGGTACATCTATTCTTTACAAAAAGAATCATTTCATGTAATAAACTCCAAGATACTAACACTTGTAGTATCAAGGTACTTCTTCTCTTTAAATCAATTAACTCGACTCTAATGCTTCCTAAAACTCTTACCAACATCTCCCATAAGACTTGGTAAGGACTTTAGGAAGAATTTAGACATGCATTTAGTATAAAATCAACAACACGAATACCCCTAACTTCTAGGAGTAGAATCACTTCTCTTTATAAAATCAAGTCAAGTATACTATAAGAAACAAGTCATGTATACTTCAATAACAAGGCAAGTATACTTCAAGAAATAAGTCAAGTATACTCCAAATAATCATGCCGATAGAAGGAAGAAATTCACATACCTCGTTGACGACTAACCAACAAGACAAGTAGCATACTCCCCAATGTACTTCAACCTTATTGGTTATTCCACATGCCAAGTAGAATATGCTACACGTAGTACTTCAATCTAAAATGACAATAGAACTTCAATCAACTTCAAGCTATCAAGTGTAATACTTATACCAAATGATTGTCCTCTTATTCTACAGAAATTTGGGCATCATTTCCTTTGTTTGTACGTACTTTTCCATCTTTTCCAAGGCCCATATTCATCAACCAATACGCCACATTTAAGGCACAACCAACAATTAACCAAAGGGGATTACATGCCTAACTGGACGTGTAAAATTATGCCCCACAACGATATTGAAACAATCCATTATTCTACAATATTAAGGGTACAATGTGAAGCCTTAACACCCTTTTTATACCCTTATTATTTCGGACTTTCATTAGCCAATTACTACATTAATCATGCATGTTTAGGGGCTGATTTTCCAGCATAACAACACCCCAAAACAGTCCATAAAAACGACACAACGACGTCTAACAGTTTTAGGCAGTTTTCGGCCAACAACAACTACAACATTCCAAAGTCATTTTCCTTAATTCTTTTTAATCCAATTCTCATTCCAACATGTTATATAAGTTATATTAACTATCAACAACAATATTTCCTTCATTATATAACATGCAACACGTGTAAATAACGACAATAAAAACCAACGAATCCAATGGCACAAAATTACATCAAATCGGCCAACAACATATCTATCACATACACATCTTATTTTCCATTTCTTCCTTAACATAAATTAATCCCTTAAACATAACAATAAGTAATATCCAATTACTGCAAAGGAAGAAGAATTATTACCTCATTTTTAGCCTCAAAGACGTCCAAAACAGTCTGGGTTAAGTCCGCAGTTTTCGTTTCGCTCCACTTCTTCAAGTTTCAATCACATATATGTGACCCCTATGAGCTTATACACAACTCCACTTTGTATTTCACTTCCAAAAAGTTGATATTACTTAGGGTTTTGGCAACACCATTCTCGGCCAACAACATGTTCTTGGGGTTTAAAGGGATATCTAGGCTTAGAACTTCATTAGGGAGCTTAGTCTTGAGTTTGAGGATTTATCATCAAAGATTGAAGAGTTTTGGTCCACCATTGGAGCCCTTGGCCGAGAGCAACATGAAGAGGAGAGAGTGATATTTGGCTAAGTGTTGGCTAAGTCTTGCACTCCCTCTTGATATATAGACACATATCCAAGTAGCAAGACAAGTGGAGTGGGACCCACATGGCCCACTTGTCTCTAAAATATCTAGCCAAGTCTTCCAAATGTCTAAGTCAAATAGTCAAGCGAAGACAAGTGTGTGTGTGTGGGGGGGGGGGGGTGACACGTGTCGCTCCCCGATTCGTCCAAAATTATTTCATCTCCCAAAACATTCATATTTGGCCAAAATATCTCAAAATATTGTGGGCCCCACAAAACCGTAAAATTTTCCCGTGGCCCCCACATGACCAAATGCAGAAATTAAAATCCAAAATTCAAATATATTCTATAAGTCTCAAATACCAAATTCGTGAACCAAATTCCAATTAATAAACCTTTTCCTTCACAAATTCCCGATATTTTTTCTTAAGAAAAAATAATTCTTCTTTCTTTCAAAAATTCAAATCTCAATTTCTTACGCACGTTCTCATCTCATTGCCTTGGAAATATGGGGTGTAACAATCAATATGTCATCTACATATATAACAATGAAGACAATACTCTCATTTGTGCGTTTACTATAAATGCACAGATCTTCCTTGCTTCTAACAAAGTCAAACGATTTGACTGCTTTGTCAAAACAAATGTTCCAACTCCTTGAGATTTGCTTAAGTCCATAAATGGACTTTTGTAGTTTGAATACTGCTTTGGGTTGAGTCTTGGATGTAAAACCCTCTGGTTGTATCATATACACCTCCTCAATTAGATTACCATTGAGGAAGACATTTTTAACATCCAATTGCGAAATATCATAATCATAGTATGCAGCTATTGCAAGCAAAATCTGAATGAACTTAATCTTTGCAATAGGTGAAAATGTTTCATCATAATCGACCCCCGGCCGTTGATTATAACCTTTAGCCACCAATCTTGCTTTATAAGTCTGTACTTTGCCATATGCATCAATCTTCTTCTTGAAGACTGTAAAATTCAGAAAAAAATAATAATATAGTTTTGGTTGGTTTTAATAAAAATACATATATATAAGAAAACAAAGAATAAATTGCATGGGATGGAATTATGGTTAAAGTTAGATAAATAGATAGATAAAATGAAAATAATAATAAAATAAAATAAAACATTAAAAGGCAAAATGTATGCTGCACATGATGTTAACAAGGCATTGGAGCCAGTGGTAGTGCACATCCCTCCCCCCTTTTCATTTTCCTTCAATATCTTGGCTTTCCCCCTCCCATAAGTTATACAATCATCTCCACTTATACATTGTATTTACACACAAACAAAGTACATAGCATAACGATTAGAAAATCAGGAAAAAAAAGTGAACAAGAAGAGGAAAAATCTGGAAAAAAACAAGAGGGCAAGAAGAACAACAATAAAAGAAATACTAGAGAGCAAGGGTCCCTTGTAGCAACCGAACAACAATCATTTCACACGTACAAGGTGAGTTTTCTCACTCAGAAATTCTTGGTAACATCCTTTATTTTAAGTTCAATACATGTTAGAATAAGAATTGAGTGTTGAAAAGAAATAATAAACTTTTGATTGTTTAGACAACTAGTTGCGTCATGAACTTTACGAACTGGTCTCACTGAGTTATAATTGTTATAATTTGATGCAATTCGTAAGAATGATACACCTCTATATTATGATCATATAAAATAAAAAATGAGGTAAAATGGACATACGGTTTAAAAGTTATCATAGTTCAAAGTTCCTGCCTTAGATTTGACCGAAATTCGGAAAGACATAATTAAGGACTGTTTTTATTGAGTTTTACTTATTATAATTATATAAAAATTTAAATGGTTGTAAATCTCTCTGTTACGGACAGATATAGCCAAAGAGGGGTTAAAACGGACTTATGCGTGGAGAGTTATTGTAGTTTGAAGTTGCTGCCTCGGATTCATCGGAATCCAGAAGGGCAGGGCGTTGAAACGTAAAACTGTACAAATATGTGAGAAATATAAAATTTTGTGTTAAATTAAAGTTCTATATATCTCTGTTGTGGACATTTTGAGACCTTACGAAGGTCTATCCGACTTACGGATTGAGAGTTATCGTTGTTTAAAGTTTCTGCCTCGGATCTAACGGGATCCAGGAAGGGCAGTGAATAAAAGTGAAAAACTGTACCAAATGGTACAGAATATGAAAGGATGGTTCACACGGAGATGTTTAGATCTCTATTCTCGTCGTTTTGAGATTTTATGGAGCTTGAACGAGTTTACGGATTAGGAGTTATGACTAATTTAAGATTTGGTCCTGTTTAATAAAAAGTCAGCCGAAACAAATTTCATATGGCTGTTTTGAGGATGAGTTTGTGCTAGTTACCCAAAGTAGTTTTAAATGAAATTTGATACAGTGAAAGATTCCCGTCTTACATTAGTTTCAGCTTGAGAAACACCTTAGTTGGAGTTATGGTTGAAAAGTTATAATCGTTACAAGTATGAATGACAGAATATTGAGAAAGAGAATATTATTTATTTGATCTTCTGAAAAATATGAAAAGTGAATACGTGTTCACATAAATATATAATGGATCGGGTTGCACGCCGCAACAAAACGTAAAGTGAATACGCGTTCACAAATACGTAAACATAATGGGTCGGGTTGCACGCCGCAACAAAACGTAAAGTGAATACGCGTTCACAAATACGTAAACATAATGAATCGGGTTGCACGCCGCAACAAAACGTAAAGTGAATACGCGTTCACAAGTACGTAAACATAATAGATCGGGTTGCACGCCGCAACAAAACGTAAAGTGAATATGCGTTTACAAATACGTAAACATAATGGATCGGGTTGCACGCCGCAACAAAACGTAAAGTGAATACGTGTTCACAAATACGTAAATAGAATGGATCGGGTTGCCGCAATAAATATGAAAGATGAATACATATTAACCTATATATAAATACTTTGGATCGGGTTCCACGCCGCGACAAATATGAAAAGTGAATACGCGTTCACAAATATATAAATGCAACAAATATATGGAAATGCAAGGGGATATCTTAACGCATAATACGAGATAAAACAAAGTGTTAATTAAACTAAGAATTTTCTATGAGGAATTGTTGCATATTTAAAAGTGTTGTAACCTAACATGTTTTTGCAATATGCTTATTACGTTATAATGTGATTGCACTTGGAATATTGCAGTATTACTTTGAATTGCAGGGTAAGATTCTCACTCAACCCCGGATGGTAGGGCTGACTCTTTATTTAACACGTTTCAGGAAAGCGTGATAGGGGAAAGACTCCAACGTCAAGGCTAGCGATCGTCCCGCAACCTCTTTGTCGTATCAAATCCATTGCTTCGGGCTTGATACTCGTCAGGTTCAGAATATCAGTTTCAGTGTCTCGGAAAATGCCCGTGTGGGATGGTCTCCTTTCCAACTTAGAATAATCTTTGCCAGTATGTTTATGTAAAAACAGTATTTGCACGAGCATGGGCTCGCGTTATGTTTTCAATAACGTCATAAACAGATTTATTTATTTTTATTGTTATTAATGGCTCCGTGTTTAAATATAAGTCTAAATTTCTAAATAAAGAGAATTAAATGGTGCTCCTGGTGAGAAATAATTATCCAGGTGTCATCACGCCCTAAGTAAAGGCTTAGGAAAAGTCGGGGCGTGACAAAGACCCATTTGTATCCTATGGGTCTAACCCCTGTTGGCAAGTCAACCAAATTTTATACTTGGTTTATGTACACAAACTCCATTTCGGATTTCATGACTTCTTGCCATCTCTGTGAATCAATGTCCAACATTGCTTCTTGTAGGTAGTAGACTCGTCATCATCAGGAATATCTATCTCATTGTGTGTTTCAACAAGAAGATTAATCTTTCAGGTGCACGATGAGTTCTAGTGGTCCTACGGAGTTGAACATTATGTGTTTCGTTGTTTGTTGTATTTTGATTTTGAGAAGATGTTTGTGTGTTGGACAATCCACCACCTTGAGAACTTTCAGGAATATCATTTTGAATAGGATGATGCACAACTATTGTGTCATCACCATTGATTGTGCATGAGAGTCTTGCATTTCTGCATTATCCCTCACAACACTCCCACTGGCTGAAGGACGTACTCTAAGTACCAAATCATCATCAAATACTCCCACTGAATCCTTGCCTAGGTCATTTGACAAGGGGTCATTCTCTACATTATTTTGTACTTCTTGAATTTCTTCAAGTTCTATCTTGTTGCAACTCTGTTCCTTGTAGACATAGTCTTCTTCAAGAAAAGTTGAATTTCTGGAAACAATTACTTTATGTTCCTCAGGAAGATAAAAGTAGTACCCTCTTGTTTCCTTAGGATACCCTACAAAATAATACTTTTCACTTTTAGATTCCAATTTGTCAGTGAGCAACTTTTTTACATATGCAGGGCACCAGGGTCGCATGTGTCTAAGTTCTGGCTTCTTGTCATTCCATATCTCATATGGAGTTTTCTCTACTGATTTTGATGGAACTCTGTTCAAAATATAGATTGAGTTTTGCAATGCATATCCCCATAGATATGTTGGTAGAGATGAGAAGCTCATCATGGATCTAACCATATCTAATAAGGTACGATTTCTCCTCTCAGCAACACCATTCATTTGTGGCGTTTCGGGAGGTGTCCATTATGATTGAACTCCATGAAGCTTCAAGTAATCTAGAAATTCTTTACTCAAGTACTCACCTCCTCGATCTGATAGAAGAGTTTTGATATTTGTTTCAAGTTGCTTCTCTACTTCTGACTTGTACTCCCATGAATTTTTCTCAAAAGCTTCAGACTTATGTTTCATAAGATACACATGCCCAAACCTTGAGAAATCGTCTGTAAAAGTGATGAAATAAAGAAAGCCTCCCTTAGCTTGAGTTGGAAAAGACCCACATACATCGGTATGGACTAACTCAAGCACCTCTTTGGCACGTACTCCCTTCCCTGAAAGTGATTTGGTTGTCATCTTTCTTCTTAAGCAAGATTCGCAATCACCATATGACTCTAAGTCAAATGGTTCTAAGTAATCTAATTTCCTCAATCTTGCTATCCTTGATTCATTGATGTGACCAAGTTGCAATGCCATAAGTAGATGGGATTTCTTTGATTACTTATTTTAACTATTTTATTTTGTATATTGAAAATTTCATGGCTACAATTTAGAACATACAATTCATCCACAAGCGGAGCATTTTCACAAATAAAACCATCATAAGATAAAACATAATTTCATTGGTAATAAATGAGGAAAACCCCTCAATGTCTAACATAGGGATAGAAATAATATTTTCGTCAAAGACGGAACAAAATAACAATTATTAAGTTCTAAACAAAAGACTGAAAGTAAATCTAGTCTATAAGTTCCCACGCGTTCTGCATCAACTCTAGCTCCATTGTCAACGCGTAGATCTACTTCCCAAGGTCCAACCTTTCTGCTGTCAATTAGCCCCTGCACATTATTACAAATGTGTGAGCCACAAGCGGTATCTAATACCCAACAATGAGAATTAGTTAGAGACATATTTATTTCAATAACAAACAGACCTTGTCCAACAGGGCCAGCACCTTGTGCTTTGTCTCCCCCTGGGTTGTACAGTCCTTCTTCCAATGTACCTTTCTCTTATAATTGAGGCAAACATCAACAACTATCTTGGCCTTCTTTCGAACAACTCCTTTAGGTTCATAGCAGTGGGTTTGGCGGCAACTGCCTTACCCTTCTTATTCTGTATATTCTTACCCTTAGGTTTGAACTTGGTAGATGAGCCCACCATGAGCACAACTTTACCCTTGGAGGTGCACGACTCGAAGGTCTTCAACATATTATGAAGTTCTGGGAGACTCACTTTCGTTCCATTCATGTTGTAATTCACAATGAAGTTCTCAAAGAAACCAAGAAGCGAGTTCAAGATTAGATTAACAGAAACATTTGCAGGCAGTTTCGTTCCAATCGAAGCCAACCTCTCAATTAATCCAATCATCTTCAAAACATGTTGTGACACCTGACCCCCTTCGTCCAGCTTACACTTAAAGAGATATCTCAACAGTTCATACTCCATTGTCTGAGACTGTGAGTCATAGAGACTCTTCAAGTGTTCTAGCATCTCGTTGGGGCCCATATTTTCATGTTGTCTTTGTAACTCTGGAGTTATAGAAGATAGCATAACACATTGTGCTGCAACAGCATCATCAAGATATTTCTGATAGACTATTTTGTCAAACAGAGCATACTCTTCAGAATCTTCAGCAGGGACTGTAGGGAGTGCTGTATCCAATACATACTCAATCTTTTTTAATCGTAGTACCAAACGCAGATTTCTTAACCAGTCGGGAAAATTGGCTCCATTCAACTTGTTTGTTTCAACCAACATTTAAGTGATAGATTCGACATTGTAACTGAAGAAAAGATAGACTTGAAATTAATACTCTAATATAATTTCTATTGAACACATTCATTAACTAACTAACATGGTCTTTAGTTTAATTAGCTCCCACTATTTTAACATACCCTTTTATCCCATAGAGAATACAGACTCATATCAAATACGATCATAATGGGCCAAGATCCAAACTCATGTTGTCTCCGCGTTTGCTGAGGCTGATAACTTCAACAACACGATCTGGTAGGTCTCTAAACCAATTGCAAACAATTTGCAACTCTTGGTTGACCGAATGTACTAAACAATTCGATCTGCAGTCCCTCGGCTGTCCGACACTGGGGCGCCAAGACAACCTAGCAAGTCAATCCCGTTATGCGACTGCAATTATGTATCTACGCGAGCTTAGCCTTCATCAAGCAAACACTGGAGTGTAAATACTCACGAAGGTTTATCACCTACTACAACATTTATATGCATCTATGAAAGGGTCTGAGTCCTCGTAGACTTAGAGCAAATGCTGGGGCATAAATAATCATCTCGCCGAAAAGGATTTTGCACCACAATCAATTATAACGAACGACACTTTCATTTTAAATGAGACTTGTATTAAATTTGGGGAATATTTTAATTCAGGGTTATATTCAAGATCAACTATTATGTCATACATCATATGACATCCTATCATGCAATTTCTAAACACATTTAGATGGGAAACCATCAAACCTAATAGACATGATATAAGATGGTTTTAATCACATACTGGACGCCGTCTACCCAGACAGTTATAACGCTCATTGAAAGTGAACAATTACTGGGTGCCGCCTATCCAGACAATAATTGCGGACTAACAAATACTGGGCGCCGCCTACCCAGACATATATATGCGAACTCTATTCTAATTATTTAAATGACAATCAATTAAACAATCAGGAGAAACAATTAATTTACACATTATCAAATAATATGCTAAATAACAATAATTGTGGGTTAATTAATCTGTTTCAATTTAGAAAATTTGTGAGTTTTTGGGGCGGTCGATTCGCATTTGACTCCGCCGCCTTGTTCCTTGATATCAGCGTGCCTGGCCTGTTTGGACTTGCAACCACTGTTTGGTTTCCTGCTTTCGGCCTGCAGGGTCGCCATTTGCTGCGGTATTTGGGCGAGGTGCTCGATCGGATTTATGCTACTTTTCTTTTCTGAGACCCCTGCTTTGCTTATAGGAACCAAGACAGGTTCCGACTCGTTTTGCTCAAATGCCCTTGAATTGGTCATGTCGCTGGACCGTGCCTTCAATCTTGTGAGATATCGATGCTCTGCTATTGCTTAGTCAAATACAAATCGACCTTTGGGGGAGATAATAAATCCTTTAGACAACATGTAGCAAACTGCGTTAGTGTAAAGCACGTGATTTTGCAAAAGTGTAAATAACATTTAGCAAGTACGTGTTGCACATAAATTATCGCATTGCAAGCGAGTCCTAACATGCATGGGGACCCTTTTATGCAAGAGGTAGGCCTAAACGCCACATATGCGAGGCTGTGATAGATTTGTCCAAGTCGTCCAACTGTAATGCTTTTGTTGGAAATGGCGACCAAATGACGGTGCACTTTTCCCAATTTCAGCATGACATGATTAGGTTTGGATTTGTCTATCACTGCCACGCTACACATAATATGCTGGTTGGTCGTTGGGTTGAGAAACCCGTCGACAAGTTTGGTGTCTTCCTAATTGTGGTGTCGATGCGAGGACCAGGCCACCTAAGGTAAATGCATCGTGCCCTAAAATAAGGATGGTATAGCTCTATCTTAAGTTTCTAAGATTTGGCTTTTCTAGGCCAAGAGTTCCCGGCGGACAACTCGAGTGAGAAGGCTACGCGGTGATCGACGAACCGATCTAACTCAGCGCCAACTCTCCTAAAAATTTGGATATTTTTTGAAAGAAATTTGCGGGTGCGCGAAGCACACCAGCGCGTGAGTGTGTGATAGTGTGAATTTTCCAGAATGGAAGAAATATGAGCGGAATGCCAGTTTAAGAAAAGCAGTAAAGCAAATAGCAATCAAGATGAATAAAACAAAATACAGCACGCAAAAATTAAATGCAAAAATAATGCCTAATAATAACCCTAGGTCTGTTATGGTTAAGAACCTTAAATCCCCAGTGAAGTCGCCATTCTGTCGCGCCCTTTTCCGGCCGCGACTTTATTCTAGCGAACCCTGCTTAAATAAAAATGTTAGAAAATAAATAATAAAATGCTAAAAGAAAGTTAAAGTGTTAAAGAAGTGTTTAAAATATTAAAAATGCTAAAGGATTGCTAGGGATTAATTTTAAAAGTAAAGGTGTTAAAAAGTGCTAAACATGCAAAAGGGTTGCTAGAATGCTAAGGGGTTCGCGGAGTCGCCACCTAATTAATTTGGTGAATTAGGACACCTAAATGTTAACTAGTTTAAAGTAAACATTAACTCCATTTTAATGGTCTGCTAAACTTTAATGAGATTCTGGGTAAGTGTTCTTTATTATCCTAAAGGGAAGGGGTTAGGCACCCTAAAGGATCCGCTAACTTGCGGTTGTCCGTTCAAACCTAGGGTTATTATTGCTAAGCATGCATGTGTGAAAAGTGTTGAAGTAAAAGATATAGGAAGTATTTTTGCTAACCTAAAAATGTGAGATTTGTTTCAAAATATATAAAGCTAGTTCTAGCTAAAATATGTATTATTAAAGATGATTTATGTGTTTATGAAGTAGCCCTAGCATGCAAGGTATCTATATAATAAATGGAACTAATTTTCCTATATGGATGTTAATGATCGAGTTTATAGAATTAAATGATATTTTAATTACGTGAAGAGTTATGCAGGTTAGGTTATTTAATGCGACTTTAAACAATGTATAACTAGCATAAAATAATTAAGTTAGAAGAAACGAGTTTCTAGTACCAAACTACCTCTCAATGGCAACCCGAAGCTTGAATGTCCTAAAGGTTCTGCTAGTAGGGTGACGTTAGGCAATTAATTTACAAATAATGAATAGGCAGACATAAATTAATAAATGACTCGATATTTTTATTACGTGATCATTAACATCCATTTTCCTATATGGATGTTAATGATCGAGTTTATAGAATTAAATGATATTTTAATTACGTGAAGAGTTATGCAGGTTAGGTTATTTAATGCGACTTTAAACAATGTATAACTAGCATAAAATAATTAAGTTAGAAGAAACGAGTTTCTAGTACCAAACTACCTCTCAATGGAAACCCGAAGCTTGAATGTCCTAAAGGTTCTGCTAGTAGGGTGACGTTAGGCAATTAGTTTACAAATAATGAATAGGCAGGCATAAATTAATAAATGACTCGATGAAGGCGATGTCTTTTCGCCGGTGGTTTTGGGATTCCAACGCGGATAGAGAAATGCACATAGATGCGGGTCTTCATTTGCTGTAGCTTGTGATGAGTCTCGCCATGAGACTCTTCGTTTAGCTCCGATGCATTTCATGCAAAATATAAGAAGAGAAAAGGATTAGAAAATATTTTAAACTTATTAATAAACAACAAACATTAATATGGAAACACATTAAACATGCATTAGTTGCTTCATTTCAAACTGTTCACAGAAACAAATGGGCCCGTAATTGATTAAAAAACATTTGAATAGACAATAATGAGAGCAATAGGCCAAACATGACATGTTGGACATTTATATGTTTAACAGAAACAAAAGGAAGGCCCATTTCAGCATGGACGACAGCAAGTAACTGTACAAACACAAAGCAGGTCACAAAATAATTGTTTCACTCAGGACAAAACCTTTCATACACAAATCAAAATGCTTTAAGTAATTCTTACTACAAATGACCCAGCATTATCCTGGACCTAAAACTCTTCAAGATGCAGATGTGATTAACTCCAAAAGACATATATATGATCGTTGTATTACTATCAGGTTCCTAGTTATACAAACATGTCAAGCAACATCTATCTGTATATGTTATAGAAGAGCCAGTCCCAACGAGGAAAGAGACGTGGAAAATAATACATGTTTGTTCGAGATATAAAGTAGTATAAGAGGAGAAACCATGTGATACGTGAGCGATTAATGTTCGGATCATATATCCAAGATTTCTGCTTTGTTTTAAAACTATTTGATGCAAACCATACCCTTTTTATGCTTATTAACTGATCATGAGTTAAATACGGGATGCAAACCAATAATAACCCAATATGGCATAAACTAGTTCAAATAAGTACAAAATGTTGCACAGATACTGTCTAAACAGTCCAACAGACATATTACGATACAAAAATAGCTTAGTTAATGGAAATCTGATATGAACACCCGACTCATATGAACAAGCAAGGTAACAACATAGTAGGATGGACATTTAGCATGCCACAAGTCAAATGACCAAGATACTACAACTGATAAACCATTAATAGCCACTAGGAATGAGTTAGTTAGAAGAAATTGACAAGATAGGCAGATTTTAATATTTTAGTCTACGAAGGATCGACAGATTTCAGAAACCACCCCCCATACAATATTTCTATTCACATTTTTACTGTCCTGCACTTGCGACACAACAAATTTCATATGAAGGCTAGTCGGGATTCAAAGTTAAAATTGCCTTGTAATCCAGGTAGCAAAACAGGAAACTGACAATCGTATATACTCTTTGATCACATAGACAGGATCTAAAGTTTTTATTTTTTAAACATCCTTGTTGAAACCAGCATTTTCGAATAAGAAACCACCATCATATAGTGCTGGATATGAAACTAACATAGCTTTATCAAATATTCATGGCCAAAATGGGTAAGCATGCCATTAGGCAGTAACAAATATCAACGAGAATACTGCAATTTATATTATCAATATCATATTACTTCGAACGAATGGTTACAATAGACATAAATCTAATCAATGATTTAAATAAGCAAAAATCTAGATTACTTAGAGCAGACTAGTCCAACATTGCATTTTAAGCCTTAAATAGAAAAATAGTAACACAAACAAACGTAGCTACACATGATTAATCAACAGGAAACATAAAAGAACATATCAAACACATAAATAAAAAGAGTCAGGAGGAAGTCGAGTTTACCTTCTCCGGACAGCGAACCGAACCCACGTATCAAGTCGTCGATCCACTCGACGGGCTTTGGGTTTGCGATGCGAATGAAAGGGGGCAGGTTTAGTTGTTGGTTTCTTTGCTGGAACTAAGAGAGGGATTCAAACTTTCTGTTCTGATGAAAACTAAAGATGCAGGTCTTTGTGTTACCCTGAATAAACTCTACTGTGCTCTTCCCCCGTTTCTGCTCTTAATCGCTATGTGGCTGCTCTTGAGCTCTCTCGTATATGCCTACTGTCGGTGTTCGATGTCTCGACTGAGCTCTGCTTGACTGAGCTCTTCCCTCTTTTTTTCTGCTCTACTCTCTCTCCCCTCTAACATATGCCTATTGCATGTGCTTATATAGCCCTGGTTTGGGTTCCCTATTAGGTAAACAATTAGGGCTGAGATTCTTATGCTTGATTCGATGAGATTTGTGATGACTTTAGGGGTGTGATTCTTACTGTTTTATTTTTTGGACGAATCTTGGCGATTTAGTGCGGATTTTATTGTTATGGCAAGAAAATCGTTGGCTGGGTGTGCGTGGGTAAGGTAAACCCCGGATTCTCCGGCGAGAAATCCGGGTATGGCGGCGAACCAGAGATCCTAGGGTTCTTAATTAATTTTTTAGGTTTTGGGGTGCGTTTGGAAGATGAAGTGTGGTCTATGGGCTGCTGGTGATAAGGGAGGGGGAATAATGCTGGGCGTGGGGCTTCTGGCAGAAGGGAAAATAAGGAAAAGGCTCAGGGCTTTGGGCTGCTGGGGGAATAAAGGCTGGCGTGGGGAAATAAAAGGGTTGGGCCTGCGGGTGTGGCTGTGTTAATAGGTGGGCTGGGTAGAATTTAGGAGTTAATTAATTAGGTATTAGTTATTTAATTAGTCAATTAGTGGCAAAGTGAATTAATAAATTGTGATTAAATTATCTAGGTGCTTTATTAATCTAATTGTTATAAATGCGGGCGTGCTATTTAATTAGTGCTTAATATTTTACGTAAGATGCGGTGCCATTATTAAATTGCTTATTTATGCATGTATTAATGTATTATTGTTGTATTTTATTATTATAAAATTGTTTAAAAATTAGTGTAATTTTATAGTTAATGACTGGACGGGAGGGTCAAAATTGGGTGTCAACAAGTCTTTACTAAAGGGAGCGCACAAGATTGTCAATCTGGGTGCAAGCATTGCTTCGGTATATTCCTTTGCCCAAGAAAGCTAAGAAATCTTGGCAGAAGTTTGAGAAAATTTTATTTCCTGAACTCTGAGTTCAGAAAGTGGAAAGTGAGTGCAACCTTAAAATTACGAGTTAAGTGCCAAATATATAGTGGAAGAAAACCTAAACCATATCAGATTTGGATCAGGCTTCAAGACTTGACCCAAATTCGAATTGCAGTGGGCCAGTCGAACTGGGCCCACTGCTGCGTGGCTCCTCCATTTATTTTCTGCACGTTTTAGTTCTAATTAAATCCAAGATTTAATTTTAACTTAATTATATAATTTCCATCAAATGAAAATTATCCCATAATTTATTATTAACTAAGATATCTTGATTCTTAATCCGATATTTTACATTCTCTCAATATACCCTTAGACCGAAAAAGACAATCGACTTAGTGTGACCCTTTAGGCCTTCACACATCGGCACTTGATCAAATCAAGGTTCACACGGAACTCCTAGACGGCGGCGGTGACGGACCCAATGTGTGAGTACGTTTACAAGACTCAAGTAAACAGACTTGTATGTGAGATGATAAATTTCTTTCATTTGCGACACACTCGATCAAGCTTAAGATTTGCCTAGTGTCTATTCAAATGACTTGATCACTTTATCTCATCTATATTAGTCGACAACTAGACCATATCTTAGATATGTCTCTTGCATTGACCAATGACTTGGTCGACCTAACACCTCTGAGAAGCTGAGTGTTCTCTCAAAATTTCAATCGAGGAATGAATCATATTCTTGGCTCAACTACCACCTTCAATCTACTTCGTAAAACAAGCCGCGTCTCAACCTATAAGGCGTTTGAGCTTAGGACAGGATCAAAGTACATTAATCCGTAAACAAGGTGGTATTGACCTCAAGTCTAAGGACATCTATCTCCCACATGCTGATAATACTCTAGACATGTATAACAAATAGTTTATCAGCAGGGTATGTCAATACCTCTCTATGAGTATCCATGTGTCCACACTAGCAACTGTTACTAGTAGTAAGTGAGATATACTACATTCTCTAAGAATGTGATGCAGACCACATGTCGATTTATAACATATCATTGATATCACATTCTCAATGATCATCAGTCTAGGCTATTTTAAGAACTACTCTATCATTAATATCTCACACTATTAATGACAATGTAAGTTCAAGGGATACACATTAATGAATAATATAAACAATCAAATAATAATTTAATAATTGTAAAATATCAAATATATTAATCTCATTATTATTATGAATGTGTTCAAATACATTTGCTCATAAAATAATTATTTCTAGGATATATATACTTTCTATCATAACTAAAAAGATATTCCGAAACTTAGAAAGGGTATTATTTCTGTAAGTGTAGTTTTACGAAGTTGCAAAAGGTTGGAAGGATATAATTTTGGTTTTGGAAGCCCCAGTAGAATAAGGTGAAGTATATACAAACATGATGAACGAACATTTTGAGAAAAAAATGCAACAACAACAATAATATATCCAGTGAAATCCCACAATGTGAGATCTAAAAAGGGTAGAATGTGCACAGACCTCACCTCCACATTGGTAGGTAGAGCGGCTGTTTTCGGGAGACCATCGGCTCAAGACAAAGTATAATCAGGCAAAGCAAAACAAAGTATGAGAAACGGTCAAACTCAGATGAGAAATTAAAGTAATGTGGACATGCCAGATAGTAAAAATCAAATATAGTAAAAAAAATGCATCCATCATAAATAAAAAAATAAAATATTACACAGATATGCCGAACCAAATGGCTAAATATAGAAAACAAAAAGGAAGAAAAGAAAATATAGCAACTTATGTAAAACCTTTTTAACAACTATCAAAAATCGGAATAGGAAATTAAGATTAGTCAAGTCAAAGTATATTAAAATTCCATTATATTTAGACAATGTACCCTTAAACTAACATTATTCAAATTGAAATTTGGTTTAACTCGAAAGGATGTATTTTTTTTCTTAAAGCTTGCATATTCATGCCATATATAATTCCTGACCTATTCGGAAATTTTACAGTTACAAAAATCAACAAAATAGTACTTTCTCCGTTCCAATTTATACAATGTAATTTAACTAGGCACGAAGTTTAAAAATAAAGAAAATCTTATGAATTTTGTAATCTAAAATAAGTCAAAGATATTCGTGTGATTATAGATAATCTCTTTAAGCATAAAAATAAAATTTAAAGTTAAATTATTGTCAAATAAGAAAATGCGTCATTTTTTTTAGACTAACTAAAAAGGAAAGGGTGTAGACAGATACCGATCAAACTAAAGGTATTAAGCATAACAGTGTCGTATAAATTGAGAGAGATTACTAATAGCAATCTAATAGCCTGTTTGACAAAACTTTTAAAATCCATTTATTTTCAAAAGTTATTTAAAAAAAAGTACTTTTGGCGAAAACTGTGTTTTGACAATTAATTTTAATAGTATTTTTGAACAGCAATTAATGTTTGACCAAACTTTTAAAAATTGCTTACAAGTGTATTTTTCTCAAAAGATCTTTTGGACAAAATCTATTTTTTTAGCTTCTGAAAAATTGCTTCTGCTACTCCAGAAGCACTTATTTTCTCCCAAAAGCTTGATCAAACACCTCATTTAAAAAAAAAATCACTTATTAAAAAAAAAAGCACTTTTGAAAACAAATAAGCTTGACCAAACATACTATAAGTAAGGTTCCAAATCATAACCATGCAATTTCACTCATTACTCACTCTATTTATAGAAAGATAAACAAAATATGAATAACTTTAATTTTTTTTACGAACTTCCAAAAATGACACATTTTCTTATTTGATAATAATTTAACTTTAAACTTTTATTTTTTATTTTTTACGTTTAACGAGACGATCTATAACCACACAAAAATCTTTGATTTGTTTTAGACCACAAGATTTTAAAAATCTTTCTTTATTTTTTAAACTCTGTGTTTAGTCAAATTATATCATATAAATTAAAACGGATATAATAAAAAAAGATCTATTTTTAGTACAAGTAAAAGAATAGGAAGAAAGTACAATAATAGAAAAACTATTTTTATCATAAGTGAACAAGTACAAAAAATAGAAGAAAAAAGGAAAGTGGGGATAACCAATAAAAGGAAACACAAACTAAATGTGGCAAAAAAAGAGAGAGAGAGTCATGCATAGCATAGTATTGGCCATGCAAGTTTGCCGTTTCCATAGAAGACTCGCCATTTGGGGACACTTTACGTCTCTCTATCTTCTCTCTTTCTATTTAGCACAAATTAAAAATCCTTCTTCCCAATTCCCTATTTTTCTTTCTTCTCCAAAAAATTTAGGGAAGAAGATGGGTAGAGGGAAGATAGACATAAAATTGATAGAGAATATAAATAATAGACAAGTAACATTCTCAAAGAGACGTGCTGGTTTGTTGAAGAAAGCTAGCGAGCTATCTGTTCTTTGTGATGCTGAAGTTGCTGTTATTATTTTTTCAAGTACGGGCAAGCTTTTTGAGTTTTCTAGTACTAGGTATGTTTTCTTGAATTCTTGCATGTATCTAATTTTAGGGCTTTATGGTTTGCACGTAGCACTTACTGTTTCTTGCTTTTATCGTAGTAGCAATTAACAGACCCACTTGTAGTATTACATTGAGTATTTTGTTGTTGTTATCGTAGTAGCAATTAATTTTTGATTCTGTTGACTTACAGTCTAGATTTATTTTACTAAACAAGAATTTTGTAGAAGAAGGATATGCTTTTTTTTTTGTGTGTGTGTGTATGCATGCTTCCATTGAGCAAAAATATTGACAGACATTGGGTTTTCCATGAAACTTGTTCAAGTATTTTTAGTTCACATATTTGATTTTTGATTGGGGATTTCACTTAGGGGTTCGAAAAAAAAAGCTAAACATAAAAAATAATAGTGTCCCTAAGAATCAAACCTAGGATGTTGGATACAATTTTGAACATTCTGGATCACTTGAGTTAACCTTTTGCATTTGTTCAGGATATTCAAAAGTTAATATAGGTACATAAACACAGAAAATCTACCCGATATATACAGTGTAAATTTTTACCGAGGATATTGGGTAAACACCTTCCCCACTCCCTAAATCCGCCATTGGCTTCAATCAGAGGCGAACCTAGGATTTCTAGAACATGGGTGCATCACTAAAGAAAAAGAAGGGGAAAATGAATTAAGTAGGAATTGAGCCCTAGTTATGTGGGTAAATAACTCAACATTCAACCAAATACACAATTTAACCTTCTTGTAGCTTGGGTGCCAACATATAATATTATACCACCACCACCAACATATCCAGTGAAATCTCACAAAGTGCAATGAGTTTAACGGAGAAACTTCCCTTTTGGAATGAGTTTAACGTCACAAAGTCCAATACATTTGAATATGTCATCATGTTGCTGATTTAGTACCTGTGAGAAACGGATGGACAATGATGTGTTTGCATTGGTAACCACTGATTTTCTCACACCTCCTTAATTTTTCACATTCATGATGTGGCTTTAGATGTATGAAAGGCTGGTGATTAGATGATGGCTTCATGGAGGATGAAGTACATGCCGTTCAGGTGTATCTACACTAGAAACTAGAAAATGGATCTTACTTCTCATGGCATAAAGTTGATACAAATGTTTTTTCCATTTCTGAATTGGTATTTTGGAGGACGCACTTGGAACGGTGTTCAGAAGGATTTCTGTACGCAGCCAATAATTGGTAATCTCAAGATGCCGTAGACAATATAAATACAGGAACCATGTTCAGTTTCCTCATGTTGCCCCGATCCAACTCTCGTGTGATAGATGGCGCTTCTGGGAAACAATGCTTGAACTTCTTTTTCCTTTGTGTGTGGGGTGTGTGGGGGGGGGGGGGGGGGATCCAGGCTTGGAACCACGGTTACACAATTTCTTCTGATTAATTGGCCCTTCTCCTTTCCATACATTTTATGCCAAATGTCCTATTACATGAGGTACGTGGTGGTCATATTACTTGGACCAACTTATGTTATTCTTTCCTTCGCGGAAAGGGATAAAAGGCATTGAATTTTAGTTTTTCACATGCCTAGTGGATTATTGAAGGAAAAGAGGCATTTTAGGCTGGAAATACATATATTAATGCCTTATTTGACGGTAAGTAGATAGCAGGAACATTCAATAATCTCAGTTGCTTGTATATCCACGCAGATGGAAACATATATTCACGCCTCAGTGAGCCAGAGGCTTTCAATCTTTTTCTTGCCTGAGTATAAGATGCTATCTGCGCTATGTACTCATTGAACCTCAATTATCTGTCCCAAATATTTTGAAATAGTACTTCGGTTTTACAAGTGTTTTTGCTATTATTTGTTGGGTTTATGGGGCGGCAAGAAGTTGAATGTGCTACTCGTGTGATTTCCCTCTATGCTAAACGAATGAACCCACAGAAAGGGGCCAGGCAGTTATTAAAGCTTTGCTTGTATTATAGAAGATGTGGCCTTGAGTAATTGTGATCACTTATCCATAATTTGGTACACTAATTTTTGTTAAAAATGCAGCATGAAACAAACTCTTTTGAGATACAACAGATGTGTAGCCTCAACAGAGACATCTGCCATAGAAAAGAAGTCAGAGGTAGAAGATCTTCATCTGTTTAATATGATTATGACTTGCTATAAAAAAATATGTATAATGCACTGTCCTTAGAATCAATATTCTGATTTCTGTTGCTCTGAATTCTATCCAGAGGTGTTCTTTTTTCATATAAAAGCGCATTTACAAGAACTCTTGCCAATAAGAGCATTTTCACTTTTATTTCTTTTTTGATTTTGGTGTAATCATGCTTTGTACAATATCAGTGAGTTATTTTCTAGGGGAAGAATAAAAGGTGGCTGGGTTTTCTGCAACTTACAGTAGAAAATGTTCAAAAAGCACATTTTGGAGTTCTTTTCTGTTTGCAAGAAGAAACATTTCTCCTAGTGCATTGTTTTTCAAATTTATTGTTCATGTTCTAAGGCTACACAATTTTCTGTATTTTCCTCAATGATTTTCTTTCTTTTTGTGTTTAGAGGAATATGGGTATCCTTAGTAGGATTTTTGGTGTAATAATCTCTTATTTTTCTTCACTTCATTATTAATTATCCAGGAGGTTTTCTGCCTCCTTTCTCCCTGTGCTCAAAGAATGAAACTGATTGGCAATTTTGCAGCACTCTAAAAATTTTCCTTACCATTCTCGATACTGTGTGAACTCTTCTCAGGTCAATTGGTGGAGAATAGCATATCCCATATTATCTCGTTTAGTTGTCTCAGTGTAATATATGAAGTATTCTGTATCTGCTTAGATTTCTTGTTTTCAATTGAAAAGATGTCCACTGACTTTGTTTTGGCCTCCTTCTGGTGACTGAGCATTATTAATGATATCCAAAGCCTAGAGTTTAACTCGTCAAATATACTGAGAATCAGCGGTTAGTTCTTGCTGGAATACGTCAATAAAAGTTCCACCTTTTTGATAAAAAGTATAAATATACAATACACCCTTGTTGTGGTCTGACCCTTCCCCGGACCCACGCATAGCCCGGCTTAGTGCACCGGACTGCCCTTTTTTTACATTATGAATCACTATTTAGTAAGTACGACATTTGTGTTTTCTGCTTTTTGATTTTAATGCAAATACATGAGCTGGAGACTGGAATCAGGTAGTTCGGCATGTTTGCCTTAAAGAACCCACAACATATGAACTTCAGTTTTCTGGTTTTCATCTTTATAAGATATCTAAGGAAATTTCTCATAATTGAAGGACTAGATGCTATAAAGACAATTTAAAGTAGATCAAGAAGGTGTGGTGTTAAAGATTCGGATATCCATCTTCAGTCTGGAAAACTTCCATTGTTAATTATTTGTGATAACTGATGGTAATAGGATTCTTTTCTCTTTTGAGCGATTTGAAAAGATGAATACATGACATTAATGACAGGTTTATTGCATTTGTTTGAACCCCAGTAGTCTTTGCTGCTGATAAAAAGGAGTAAATTTTTAATCACTTGAATTTTGCTGTATCCACAGTGACAATGGGTTACAAGTGATTTGATGTGTTTGCCAACAGGCTCATCACAGCCTTCCTCTCTTCTTGAAAAGATAAAATTTCTTCAAAAGTTCATTTTAGTTATTTACTGGGAGATGAAGCTTGCCAAATGATTTCAAAATTTTCTCGAGTTTTTGCATTATTGGACAAGCACATGCGATAACTCATTTTGACCGGGATATAACTTATATCTTGATGTCTGATCCGTATGGAATGCATTTTTTTTTATTAAAATGACTTTTTGCACTTAAAAGTTTTATCTTGTGTATTCGACACACACTGACATGCATAATTAGATGCATGTATTTTTTTCTACCATGGTGGAGGGCTGGGGTGTGGTAATAGTGTGAATACTTTATCGTGTTTAAGAATTTCTCTTTTGCTTTTCCCTTGAACAAGGACAACGAGCGGCCACAGCCGCAGCAGCAGACACATGTGCTGAAGCAGGAACAGAAAGAGGTGGACAGTCTTAAAGACGAACTCTCAAAGCTCAAGATAAAACAGTTGTATGGCTCTGTTAATCATGCGAATCATTATCCAAAGATATTTAGAACTTGAACATGGTTTAAATTCATATATGTGATTGACTCTTATTTCAGGCGGTTGTTAGGCAAGGACCTTAATGGCATGGGTTTGAATGAACTACGGCTGCTTGAACATCAACTAAATGAAGGACTATTGGCCATAAAGGACAGAAAGGTGTGAAGTTTGCTTTCATTATTCACTTATTAGTGCCGCAAGATGTAGTCAGCTTTTTTCAGAATGTATCATCTTTTTCCTGGTTTTTCCAGAATGTATTCTATTTTGTTGAATCATGAAAATCTGAACTATAATATTCTACATTCTAGGAGGAATTGCTGATACAGCAACTAGAGTATTCAAGGAGACAGGTAAACCACATCATACAGTTGAAATGTTTATATACTATTTTTTTTGCCAACAAAAGGAAGATTAGAATTATAGGTTGAGCTTTTCTGACTCATGTTTTTCTTATGTTTCTTCTTGGGTGATGCCTATCCAGGAGGAGAGGTCCGCACTGGAGTGTGAGACCTTACGCAGACAGGCAAGCCGAACCTTCTTTTTTGTTTCTATCGCTTTAGAGTCAATAACTCCCCCCATTTATGTCTCAGGGTGGTTCCTTTCTGACAATTGTTTTCGGCATCTCATGAGCTGCTGCAGGTAGAGGAGCTCCGTGGGTTATTCCCTTTAAGTGCTAGTTTACCGCCACCTTATGTTGAATACCATCATCCATTGGAAAAGAAGTATCCAATTTTAAAGGAGATTGAGGAGAGTCTGGACTCTGACACAGCATGTGAAGATGGAGTAGACAATGAAGATTCCAACACAACCTTGCAATTGGGGTATTATGATTATGATTATTATTATTATTATTATTATTATTATTATCTTTTTGGAGTTAATTTTCATGCTTCTTATGTACATGGTTTGCTGGCTAAATACGTCACATGTGTTGTCACACCTAAAAGATCCAACTTAAAAACATACTAGTAACTAAGTTTTGCAGGAGTCCTATTAACAAAATTATTGGTATTTATATAAACTTTTCTTGCTGCGCTATTGATTCTGATGGTCCTTTGCATTCTGTGTTACTTAGGCTTCCAGTTATTGGTCGAAAGAGAAAGAAAACCGAGCAGGAATCTCCTTCAAGCAATTCAGAGAATCAAGTTGGCTCAAAGTGACTATTGTCTTTCGGACTCGTCCCCTCCTTTATTACTTGTTAGACACATGTCAGGTCAAATGATATTGAACCAGTTTTCATGTTAAAAACAGGTTCATCTGGACCAGTGATTTTGTTAGGGACTTAATGATCCCTTAGATGGCTTAAGCAAGATGAAGATACTGCTTAAATTTTGATTTTGGACATTATCTTTTGACAGGGTGTTTTAAGATGGAGAATAGAAGAGTTCAGTTCTCCAGTTTTACTGATTTGGTGTCTAGAGCCATTCACATCTCCCTCTCATGCTTGTATTTTTTGAGTTAATGGAATGGATATTCTTGGTCATACATCGATTCCTTTTCTCTTGTGCATATCTTCTCTAAATTTTACCATTTAATTCAATGGTTAGCCTTTCACTAAGGATGAAAGATACAATTCCATTTCATCTTACATCCTTTTTGTTTTCCATGAAGGGATTCCTGACCCTAATGGAATACAAGCGCAGAACTCTGCGCCCAAAACACGGAACAATATTTTCACCAAGGAGCTGGATGGAGGAAGTCTGCACTTTCACTTTAGTGGGCTTTATACAGCGTGAATATGAATTAGTCGGCCAGTGAGTTTCAAACACTAAATAGGTAAAAAAAAAAGGATATATAAGGTCAAGCAACACTTGTGAAGCTTTAATTGACATCTAAGTTTATCCACACAACTTTCAATATTTCTTACTCGATATTACATTTATTTACATATATTACATTGAATCTATTCACAACCAGTTTATACATGTAAATTTCCAAAAGAATCCACCTGCTATTTCTACTTTCTAGTGTGCTGAAGGCTATCAAGAAATTTGCCTCTTTCAGCTAGAACTTCTGAGAACAGATCATTTGTTTTCTTCCCTATTGTCTGCATCAAATCTTCTAAACCCTTCAATCTTCTTCTCAGTTCCTTGACAACTTCATCAACTTCACCATTAGCAATTGCTGCTTTCAAACCAGTTGCTATTTCATTTATTTCTTTCACCTCTTTTGAAACACCACAATTTTCTGCAACTTTCTTGGCTGATACAGAATCCCAGCCTCTGATCAAAGAATCATCAAACAGCCCAGCTGATTTCCTCAATTCCATATAGGGTTTAACATTACTGCATATTCCAGATAACAAAACACCGAAACCCCACAAAGAAATGCTCTTCTGAATCCACAAAGATCGACTAATAATCAAATCTTTTCCAAGGCAAGAACTTTCTTCATTCTCTGTTATCTTCCCTTCAACTTTGAATTCCTTGCCAAGATCATAAGGCTGAACCTCTTTCAAATGTTCCAAAGCCAAAAAATCGGAACTTTTTTCGATAAGGTTCAATCCATGAGAGATGCAAAGTTTAGCATGACTCAAATGAGAAACACCAGAAGTCACAGAATTCAACAGCTCTAGTAAATTCAAGCTATAATCCAAGTACTCCTCAACTTGTGTTTTTCCCCATCTGTTCATTGGATGGTCTATTTCCACCACAAGCTTTGCAAATGCTCTATGAATCAATGGAATTACATCAAGACACTTCTGAATCCAGGCCAGGGACAAGAACTGGAATTCTGGTTCTGTCCCTGGCTCTGGAATTGGCAAGACTTTGTTCAAGATTTTCGATACATCGGATCGAAAATCTTGCAAAGAAGAAGCCAACAAGGCTTCTGAATTGTGATGGTGATTCTCCATCCTGTTGGGATTTTTCAGAAAATGGCTGATCTTTTCAACCAAGAGTACCATATCAAAGAACAACGATAAAAGGTTTGGAAAGTAAAAGGGGGGTGGGGGATGGGGGATGTGTCTTGTTTTTGGTCAATATTTTGGTTCATTATATAGGTGCGGGGTTCTGAATAAACGTGGCATAAGTTGACAAGTTGTTTGTGCTTTCCAGGTGAAATGAATTGCAAATATCCGCGGTTATTGTGGGAGCCGTTTACTACTCAGTGTTCAACTAAAACGAGTAGGAATATGCAAAGTATTAGAGCACCATATTCACGTTTTAAAAGATAACAAGTCTATACTCGTTTCAAATTATGTAATAGTATTCATGTTTTCCTTTTTAATAGATCGATATAGCGGGCTTTAAGTTAGTGAGTTTTGGACAACATAAGCTTGAAGCAAAAAAAGAAGATAAATATGGTGACCATAATTTTATTGATATTTTCTTACATTCTGAAGTTTCAAACTTCTAATTATAACCACTATACTTGAGTGGTATCAATTGGTGTATATCACTCGATAGATGTGAGTAAGTCGTGCAGTTTTTTTTGGGGCTTCATTAGTCGATTTTCCTATATATACTAGCAACAAAAATCTGAAAACGAAAAAAAAAAGAGTATACTAAGTACTAATACTTTTAGACCACACGATTTAAAAAACATACACATTTTTAATTTAAAACCATAAAATTCAAAAATCTTCATTTATTTCTTAAAATTCATACTCAGTCAAACTAAGATATTTAAAATGGGAAGGAGAGAGTATAATTCTTCACTGGTTCGTGAAAAAGTGACTAAAAAGAAAACCATTTGCAAAATCAGCGGCATAGCCACACTGGAAAGCAGAAGAAAAGGGGGACACTTTGGTCAAAGGGTATTATCCGTGTTGCATGTTGTACTTTAATTAATTAAATTTGTTGGCTGTCATCATACACGTCTCTATGTAGTGGTCTACGCTTATGTATTGGTGAGCTAATAGATGAGATGTTTACTAAGTACTATATAGATAAGTTGGCGAGCTAATATAGATATATTTTTATATATTTCTATTCAAGGTGAATACAACGTTTATACACAGATATATAATTATTATACATAATAATATATAAAAGTGTAGAAATATTATTAAAAAATAATAATTAATTATGTGAGTATAAACTGAAAATATGATTACATAAGTGCAAAATATTGTGTTGTGTTGTATATTTTATTTTGACCGTAACACTTATTATTGCTTCCCCCACCTCAATATTGGAGGAGCTATCATTAAAATTCTATTAATATTTCCGGAAATTTTTATTGTAACATTATATATTGAATAAAATCTTTTTTTTTTGCACCAAAAAAAAAGAATAAAGTCTTTTTTAACAATGAGTTATTCCGCGTATAATACGAATTCAAGAAAAAAGACGTTTTAGGTAGTCAACGCTTAATTTCCTTCCCCCAATTATATATCTATATATTGGTTTTTATTTATGTGATACTCCCTCTGTCCGCTTCTTCTTCATTATATTAAAAAAAGATGTTCACTTTTACTTGTCTAGTATGAAAAAACCAAAAGACAACTTGCTATTTTATATCTATTCTACCCTTATTATTAAGTACTATTCATTTCCCAACATTTAGATGTTAATAATTAGGGATGATATAGTAAAATTATCATTTTATTTATTGTTTCCTAAATGTGTGCCAATTTAAACATGAACAAGTAACTGTTGGAATATATTGGTAATAACAAGGAACGGGAAAAGTCACAACAACAACCAATGTGAACAAGAAAACTTGTCTCGCTGAGTCGATTGATGATCAATCTTTCTTTAAGATAATATTGTCCCGTATATTCCTTTCAACGGAGTAATGACAACTTATCTCCCAAGATAAAATATCAACCAAACTAATGAGCAAAGGAGACTCAAGAGTTCGCTATAGGAAGACAGATATTAGAATGTTTGATTGCTAAAGAGTAAAAACAATTTCAGGAAATTGTCTAGAGAATGTGTTAAGTGTTTTTTTTTTGCAAATGAGCCAAAGACCTCATTTTATAGTGTTGAGAAGATGACTTTCCAATTGCCCATGTAATGGTCTTGAATGACCATATAATGACCTTGATTATGGAGTGTTAATTCAGCCAATAATGGCTGAATTCATTTGGGATGTAATGAAGGTTTAATGCCTCAAAACCAGTCCAAGAGTCATGTCTTTTCGTCTCCCGTCGCAGCCTCTGGACTACCAGCGCCGCAGCGCTCCAACTTTAGAGAGTTGGCGCCGCGGTCCTATCGGGCGCAGCGATTCATGACTCGTTCATCTTTAAACACATTGTACACTTCTTCCTTCATTTACCAACGTGAAATCAACGTCATTTGACCAATAACCGTCTATTACCTTACGTCTCAAACAATTCATATTTGTACCAATATCTCTTCCATTGAGGAAATATGATCCTTGACATTACGTGTGCACGTGTGTGGAAACAAGGTTTCACACATGCGGGGCCCCAATTGTTCGAGTCATAATTAAATAGGATTAACTTTATTTCACGTTTAATAAATATTTCCAACAATCCCCTCTTGGAAGAGATTTTGGTGCACGAAATTGATGCCTTTCTAGCAATCAACTGGCGGATTGATGTTGCATCTGAAGATGTAGCCGTAGCTTTGAACCTTCCATAGTATAATACCATCGGATATATTTACTGCGCGGTGAACGTGATGTCTTGAATCGTCAGTGTTTAGTATATGCCAAGACAATGGTATCAACACAACACCTTTCCTACTCTATCTTTCTTGTATGTTTTGTCCGTCGTGGGCCATGGACACACTTGGATTCTTAAGTACGTTCATTTGAGGCGGTCTGTCCTCGTACTTAAATAGGTGGTCTCCAACTAGGTATCCTGTAATACCCCGCTGCACAAGCGTTAGGAACCATTAAGAGTTTCCCCAATCTAACCTCAAAATATTGAGGATCATTAAAGATTTGGAAACTTATCCTCTACCCTTCTAAAGGTAGCACTTTTTGTCTATCACGGGAATGACCTTGAATTATATTTCTTAAGAAGAAATCATTATCCGAAGTGCTCTTGCTTCCACCGAAGCGCTCAACTGAACCTTTACAGTTTAGTTTTTTCATTGAACCTTATCCCTCGGATATCCAGTCCGTAAGGTTGGGTGTCCACTATATCGATTCTTATTGATTGGGTTTTAAGCCCATTCCCCTAGACATGTAGTACATTTGATCTCTGGTCATTCCCTTCGTCAAGGGATCGACGATATTTTTCTTAGATTTCACGTAATCAATGGAAATAATTCCCGAGGTGATCAGCTGCCTAACGGACTCGTGTCTCCGTCGAATATGACAAGACTTGCCGTTATACATAGAACTCCGTGCTCTTCCTAGAGCCGACTGACTATCGCAGTGGATCATTATAGAAGATACGAGTTTTTTCCCAATACGGAACATCCTCTAGAAACCCATGAAGCCATTCAGCTTCCTCTCCCGCTTTGTCTAAAGCGATGAATTTCGACTCCATCGTGGATCGGGCAATCATCATTTGTCTAGAGGACTTCCAAGACACAGCTCCACCACCGATTGTAAAAATATATCCGCTGGTGGACTTGATGTCGTCACTATCAGATATCCAGTTTGCGTCATTGTACCCCTCTAGTACCGCTGGATATCTCGAATAGTGTAACCCGAACTTTAGTGTGAACTTCAGGAACTGTAGTACCCTATTCAACGCTTTCCAGTGATCCTCACTTGGATTACGGGTGTACCTAGCCAATTTATTGACTGCATAAGCGATATCTGGTCGAGTGCAGTTTGTGACATACATCAAACTCCCAATCACCTGTGCGTATTGCTCATGACGCATGGGTACACCAAGATACTTGTCAATCTTTTGACTTCTGTCCAATGGTGTCGTTACCGATGAACTGTCGAACATCTCAAATTTTTTCAGCACATCTTCGATGTAGTGGGATTGGGACAAGACCAGTCCATTAGATGTCTTAGAGATCTTGATCGCTAATATGACATCTGCGACACCCATATCTTTCATGTCAAAACATTGTTTTAACATGTTCTTAGTCTCTAGGATTATCCTAGGACTGCTACCGGTGATCAACAAGTCATCTACATAGAGACATATCATGACGAATGAATCATCATCTCTTTTCATGTAAATACATTTGTCACATTTATTAATGGCGAACCCTTTTGATAGTAGAGTACTATCAAATCTCTCGTGCCATTGTTTAGGGGCTTGTTTCAGCCCATACAAAGATTTGACAAGCCGACACACTTTTGTCTCTTGTCCTGAAACCACATACTCCTCGGGTTGGTCCATATATATTTCTTCTTCCAAATTTCCATTTAGAAATGTTGTCTTGACATCCATTTGATGTATTTCAAGATCCCTCAAGACGGCGATATTTATGAACATACGTATGGATGTCATTCTGGATACCGCAGCGTAGGTGTCGAAGTAATCAAGACCCTCTTTCTGACGATAGCTTTTGACCACCAACCTAGCCTTGTATTTGTCGATAGAGCCATATGCCTTTAACTTCCGTTTGAGGATCCACTTACAACCCAAAGGCTTATGTCCTGGAGGAAGATCTGCTAACTCCCAGGTGTGGTTTTGCAGGATGGATTCTATCTCGCTTTCTATAGCTTCCTTCCAGAGCGATGCTTCTGGAGTTGACAACGCTTCGACGATTGTCCGTGGTTCGTCCTGAACTAAATAAGATACAAAGTTTGGACCGAAGGACTTGTCCTTCCGTGCCCTTTTGCTTTGCCTTGGTTCCATCTCTGAATCTTCTAAGTCCTGAGAATCTGGAATACTAAATTTCGGATCATCAGCTACTTCAGAATTTACTAGATCTGAACCGTTTTGATTTAGGTAGTCAGTGACTCCTAGTTCATCAGAAGTTTGCTCATGACTTCGTTTGCGAGAGGTTATGTTGTTTTCCTTATATGGAAATATGTCTTCAAAGAACCACACGTTCCTTGATTCCAGGAATGTATCTTCATATATGTTTGATACATCCGACTTATGCACTATGAAGCGATAAACACTACTGTTATCAGCATATCCGATGAATATACAATCCACAGTCTTAGGTCCAATCTTGACCTGCTTTGGCATAGGCACTTTTACCTTTGCCAGGCAACCCCATACCTTCAAATATTTGTAGGTAGGTATCTTTCCTTTCCATAGTTCGTATGAGGTCTTGTCCTTACCTTTGTGTGGAACTCTATTAAGAATATTATTTGCGGTAAGGACAGCTTCTCCCCACATGTGTTGGGGAAGGCCAGACTTGATGAGTAAGGCATTCATCATTTCCTTTAGTGTTCAGTTCTTGCGTTCAGCAACACCGTTCGATTGAGGTGAGTAAGGAGCCGTCGTTTGATGAACTATACCTGATTGGGTACAAAGTTCTTCAAAATACGCTACATATTATCCCCCTCTATCACTACGGATCATCTTAATCCGTCCGCTTAGTTGGTTCTCAACTTCTGCTTTGTAGCGTTTGAAGGCTTCAAAAGCTTCATCTTTACTTTTAAGTAAGTAAAGGTATATGAACGTCACAAAATACTTGTTTCACCTCTAGTTTGAGCGAACTTCAAGTCACATATGTCTGTATGTATGAGTTATAGAGGAGCGGTTTCCCTTTCGACGGATCTAAAGGGACTCTTGGAAAGTTTTGCCTTTACGCACACCTCACACTTATGTTGAGGGTTTATGTCGATAGCCGACAGTAATTCCAACTTTACCAATCTTTGAATAGATTGATAGTTAACATGTCCTAATCTATGATGCCATAAATTAGATGACTCAATCAAGTAAGTAGAAGGTTCTATTTTATTGATCGATGAGGTAGAAGACACTACAGTTGTACCATTAACCTTAAAGAGGCCTTCACATGAGAAGCCCCTTCCTACAAACGTTCCGATCTTAGTGATTACAAATTTATTAGCCTCTAATACTAGCCTGAAATCAACATTTACTAATATAGTTCCAGAAATTAAATTTCTTCGAATTTCTGGGACATGCATCACTTCCTTGAGAATCATCTCCTTTCCGGATGTCATCTTGAGGATTACCTTTCTTACCCCCAACACCTTAGAAGAAGAGTTGTTCCATGAACAACTTCTTATTTGTAACTGATGTATATGTGGAGAAGGTGTTTTTATTGGAACAAATATGACGGGTAGCACCCGTGTCCAACCACCATTGTGTCGAATTCTCAACAAGGTTGGATTCTATCACCATTGCTGAGAATTCTTCAACCATATCGTCTAGGAGCGTGTCTTCGACGATGTTTGCCTCACTAGCCAATTTCATATCATCAGTGACATGGATACCTCGGTCCCCTCTCGCCATATCATTTGGCTGAGGGTCCGCGTCTTCCCCAACTTGTGGAGGGTCTTCGGTCAGGAAATGTGACATTCCCATAACCGTCAGGAAAGCCATCATATTTTGCTGCCATCGCTTGAAGTGTGCACCCATGAACTTCTCTGGACGTTCATGGTGAGAATAAACAGGAGTTGGATCATTAGCTCTTACTTGAGAAGGAGCAAGGACGTTTGGAAAACCTTGCGCAGTTCGGTTCATCTTACCTTGAGCAGCAACGTTGATGTACATAGCTTTGACTTGATCTTCAGCAGACATGTTGTTGTTGAAACAATGAATATTATCTTAAACTTGTTGAAATATATTGGTAATAACAAGGAACGAGAAAAGTCACAACAACAACCAATGTGAACAAGGAAACTTGTCTCGCTGAGTCGATTGATGATAAATCTTTCTTTAAGATAATATTGCCCTGTATATTCCTTTTAATGGAGTAATGACAATTTATCTCCCTAGATAAAACAACAACCAAACTAATGAGCAAAGGAGACTCAAGAGTTCGCTATAGGAAGAAAGATCTTAGAGTGTTTGATTGCTAAAGATGAAGAACAATTTCATGAAATTGTCTAGAGAATGTGTTGAGTGTTTTTTTTTGCAAATGAGCCAAAGACCTCATTTTACAGTGTTGAGAAGATGACTTTCCAACTGCCCATGTAATGGCCTTGAATGACCATATAATGGCCTTGATTATGGAGTGTTAATTCAGCCAAATAATGACTGAATTCATTTGGAATGTAATTGAGGTTTAATGCCTCAAAACCAGCCCAAGAGTCATGTCTTTTCGTCTCCCATCGCAGCCTCTGTACTATCAGCGCCGCGGTCCTGCAGGGAGGCGCCGCGGCCCTATCGGGACGCAGCGATTCATGACTCGTTTCATCTTTAAACACATTGTACACTTCTTCCTTCATTTACCAACGTAAAATCAACGTTGTTTGACCAATAACCGTCTATTACCTTACGTCTCAAACAATTCATATTTGTACCAATATCTCTTCCATTGAGGAAATATGATCCTTCGCATTACGTGTGCACGTGTGTGGAAACAAGGTTTACCACGTGCGGGACCCCAATTATTCGAGTCATAATTAAATAGAATTAACTTTATTTCACGTTTAATAAATATTTTCAACAGTAACACGGAGGGAGGGAGTACATAATATTCTTATACCAAACCAATTAAAAGATGGTAATAGTATCTTGTTAAGATATGATTAATACATAATGTAATATTAGTATTTGTATAAATCATTCTTTTTATTTGAAAAATTGACATAAATAGCGCCTACCAAAATAATGGCCGCATTTTTTTTTTTTTGTATATACTTATTTTATATATAATTAATGTTGTTCTTTTTTTATATATACGGTCAGATGCGTTAAAACCCCTTATTATTTCGACTGTAACCCGGAATCACACTAGGCCAACATTTGAGGAATGTGAGCTTTAAAGAGAAACGATGCTACCACTGATTTTTTTTTGTACTATCATAATAGCAATAACATGGTAATCAATACTGAAATATTTTATCAATTTCAGAGAATCGCCAATCAACAGAGAATCAGTTTGGAGTGATTGTAATGGACTAGTTTCCAATTGACTGGATTTGTATGAACTGTTTGAATTTGGGCCTCTAACTGCAGTACATGGGCCAATATCTTTACCTTATCCTGGGCCGGTGGTCTCAGATTAGGCCTTTTTGGAATTTGGATGTTCTTAAATAGTTTATAGGGGACCAAAAAAAATTGTGGCACATGCATATTACTGAAATTATGAACATTTGAAATTTAATTATAACGTAAAAAATCAAATCCAAGATGATATTCAAGAGAGGGTCAAGAAATTCATATCATAACTGTGGTTTGCTTGCGTCTGTAAAAAATATATAAGAGGAGCTATAAATGGTTAGAAATAATTGACATTCTACTAGATTATTTTCTGTATAATCAGAATATTGTATGTAACAAAGTTTTAACATATTGTTATAAATATTATTTATTATTATGAATGTCTATCTCTATAAGGAAAGTTAGGGTTAGACCAAGGTACTTAGACCCTATAAATAGAGATGTTTCTCTCATTGTATTTCATCCCTCAAAAGAAATAAAGAACTCTCCTCTCTTTATCCACAATATTCTTGTTCTAGTTTTATTATTTTATAACACGTTATCATCACGAGTCTCTAACCATTGTCTATTATATATGAAACTACAAAATCTTCGAAGTTAGAATAAGTTATCAGGCAATCTCTTTGGAGATCGGAGATTTTCGTCAAGTGTTTTATGTCGGACTATATGCAGGTACGCACAAATCTCAGTTCTTGCAAAGTTAAAATCTTTATCTTAAAAGTGTTTGCAATATAAAAGTGACAGTTAATATAATAATCTAGGGAAATAATATTTTATTATCTATGTTTATTGACTTCCCCAAATTACATGGGTTACTTCTTTTTAATATACCTAGTAATATGATAATATATTACTCTACCAGGCAAACATCATATAGCTGGTAATAGGCAGTAACTTATGGATATTGTAAACGTGTATAGGTGTAAAATAAAGATCTCCACCCATAATTAGAATATTTGTGTAAATATAATTATGGTAAGACTAAGATTCCTTTTGTATATGAGACTAGGATTTCTATTATAATTGGGATGAACATTGTACACATATATATATTTAATATTAATGAGAAGACTCCCCAAGAGAGATTAATATCATCTTACATGGTATCATGAGCCTAAACCAAAAACCATAGAATTTTTTTAAGCAGCCCCCCCCCCCCCCCGGGCATCTCAGCCGCGGAGCTTCCCCCTCTCATCCCAAAATTCTTGGGTTTTCTTATTTATTCATCTCTTTTATAAATGGATACTCGAGATTCTTCCAATACTTCTAACGATTCCACCTCCACAAATCCCACCACCACGTTGTCATCCCCTTTTCATCCCGCTCTAACTGTTACAAACATCAAGAATTATATTCTCATTCTTCTTGATCAAGAAAACAGTCAGTATTCTCCTTGGATTGAACTGTTTCGTAATCATGCATGTATCTATAACGTGCTTGATCATATCGATGACACTATTTCGTGCCCTCCGGAGGTTGATGATTTTACTTGGCGTCATCTAGACGTCGGCGTCAAACAATGGATTTATGGTAGTATTTTTCAGGATCTTCTTCTTACTATCATGAATATGGCGCCACAACACTTGATTTATGGAACCGCTTGGAGGAAATCTTTCAAGATAACAAGCACACTCGTGCGGTGTATTTGGAGGAACAATTTAACAATACACGCCTTGAATTTTTTTCCAACATGACTGAGTACTGCAGACAATTGAAACTACTGGCGGATCAACTCTCCAACATCGACACTCCTGTCTCGGACACTAAAATGGTGTTGCAATTGATTGCAGGTCTTCCCAAATGCGACTATGATACGTTAGCCACCATGATTCAACAGGCAGATCCGTTACCCAGTTTCAACAAAGCTCGCTCGCAGTTGTTTCTTGAAGAGACCCGTCGTGCTAAGCAGGATGAGCACAATCAGCAGGCGTTAGCCGTCGGCATGCAACCCCAAGACCAGACGCCACCAGAAAGCTCTCAACCACGGCAGGGCAGTGGCGGAAAGGGTGGCAAGGGCCGCGACGGCAGAGGAGGTCGTGATCGTGGCAAGGGTCGCGGTTAGCAGAACCAACAGCAGCAACAACAAGGTCCGAAGAACAACTGGGCCACGGGGCCTCCGCAGTATCAGTACAGTGCCGCGGCGCATCAGTACAGAGCCACGGCGCCGGCGCCTTTACAGTACCCGCAACCCTTCAACTCGTATTCTCAAAACGGGTTGTTAGGCCCAGCTCCCGCCACTCGGCAAGCCCAGTACCCGCAAAAGACCCACTTCATACAAGGACAGTTCCAGCCCGCGCACGGCCCCATCCGAGTCGGACTTTCAGCCTCAACTGCAACGATGACAACAATTGGTACATGGACTCCAGAGCTATATCTCACCTCACTCATTCTGCAGGTAATATTCCCAAATTGTTCAGTTTAAAGCATCCTCAATTTGTTACAGTTGGTAGTGGTCACTGCATTCTAGTAAAGGGCTATGGTACATCCGACACACCACCTCCTCATCCATTCCTCCTTAAGAATACCCTATATGCCCACATATAGTTAAGAACCTAATATCTATCCGCAAATTTACTCATAATAATTCTGTCTCTGTTGATTTTGACCTTTTTGGTTTCACTGTGAAGGATCTTCATACGGGGACACCCCTTACGAGATGTAATAGCACAGGGGATCTCTATCCATTACTCCCACATCCGCTTTCAGATCTTGCTCTCCCGTCTCTCTAGCGGCTATTTCTTCTTCAACATGACACAATAGGCTTGGTCATCCAGGAGCCCCAGTTTTTAATTTTCTTAGAGACAATAATTTTATTACTTGTAATGGGAAGCTTGCCCAAAAATGTGTTTCTTGTTCTTTAGGCAAACATACTCGTCTTCCATTTCAATCATCTACTAGTGTTAGCTTTGCACCATTTGATATTATACATTTCGATTTATGGACATCACCTGTTGCTAGTTCTCTCGGTCATAAATACTATCTTATCTTACTAGATGATTTTCTCACTTTGTTTGGTTGTATCCTCTCAAATTTAAATCGAAAGTGTTTGCCAAATTTCTTGAGTTTCGAACATTCATTCAAACACAATTTGAAAAAGGTATAAAAAAAATTCAGTGCGATAATGATCGTGAATTCAACAACACTATGTTTCACCATTTTTGTATTAATAATGGCATGGTCTTTCTCTTCTCATGCCCCCACACATCCTCTTAAAACGGTAAAGCTGAAAGAATCATCCGCACCATTAACAATATGATTCACACTCTATTGATTCATGTCTCCCTACCTCCGTCCTTCTGGTTCTTTGCTGCTAAAATGTCAGAATACGTTCTCAATATTATTCCTACTAGCACCCTTCACAATATGACCCTACCGAAATCCTATATCATAGAGTCCCCTCTTATGACCATCTATGGATATCCGGCTGTCTATGCTATCCTAACCTTGCCTCTACTTCCCATCACAAACTAGCTCCCCGATCCACTCTTGTGTCTACCTTGGCCTCCCGCCTAACCATATGGGTTATCTATGCTATGACTTGTCAACTCGTCAAATCCACATCTCCCGTCACATCACATTCGACGAGACTACATTCCCGTTTTTGAATCTTCAGAAGTTACAAAAGCCGGACTACTCATTTCTAGACGAGCCTGCCATCTTTCCCATTATCCTTAATCAGCTCACTAACTCATCCCAGATGTCAGTGCCGCGGCTCATCGAGGAAGCACCGCGGCGCCTCTCTTCCAGTGAGCAATCTATTTCTTTCAGAGAATTAGCGTCGCGGCCCCTCGGTGATGCACCGCGGTGCCTCTCTTCCAGTGAGCACTCAGTTCTCGAAAGACATTTAGAGTCGCGGCCCCTCAGTAGTGGCACCGCGACGCCTTCGACGAACTCTCCGCCTCTATCCCCTTACCCGACAATGCCTTCTGCTCTCACAAATCAGTCTCCACAACCACTAAATGTCCCCACTCACCAAACAGAAACTTGTGCCAAACATGAAATCTTCAAACCCAAAGTCCAATTTAACTTGTATGCCCAAACTATTTCTCCAATTTCCAAGAACCCTAAATTGGTCAAACAAGACCCTAATTGGAATGCGTCTATGTATGAGGAATTCAATATTTTAACTAAACAACACACATTTCTCAAGAACCCTAAATTTGTCAAACAAGACCATAATTGGAATGTAGCTATGTATGAGGAATTCAATGCTTTAACTAAACAACACACATGAGATCTAGTACCTAGACCTGAGGGGGTGAATGTGATCCATTGCCTATGGATATTTCGTCACAAATTCAGAGACAGTGGAGATCTTGAGAGGTATAAGGCACGACTTGTGGCTAATGACATAAATCAGCAGGAGGGCATTGATTGTGGTAAGACCTTCAGCCCGATTATAAACCGGCTACTATTCACACAGTTTTGAGCATTGTCATGGGCAAACACTGGCCGATCCATCAGTTTGATGTGAAGAATGCATTTTTACATGGGGATATGAGAGAGATAGTCTACATGCATCAACCGCCTGAGTTCACTCATCCAACAGTCCTCACTATGTGTGTCGTCTCCGTAAGTCACTATATGACTTGAAACAGGCCCCCCGTGCGTGGTATGATTGCTTTGTCAGGTATATCTTGCAGATTGGGTTTGTATGCAGCAAGAGTGATACATCACTCTTCATTTTTCATCGAGGTAGCAGCACTGCTTACTTATTACTTTACATGGATGCTATTGTTCTTACCGCCTCCTCCGACGGGTTGAAAATGAGATTATTGCCTTGCTTAAGTCCGAATTTGCAATGACTGAGTTGGGGAAACTGAGTTATTTTTTGGGGATATCAGTGACCAGGTCTGCCAACCACATGTTCTTATGTCAGCGTAAGTATGCAGAGAAGATCGTGTACAGGGCTAAGATGGCGAATTGCAAAGTTTCACCTACTCCAGTTGATTCAAAATCTAAGCTCAGTCTATGGATGGTGCTCCAGTCTCCGATCCTACTATGTATAGGAGCCTTGCAGGTACACTTCAGTATCTTACATTTACAAGGCCAGACATTTCTTATGTTGTTCAGCAGGTATGCCTATTCATACATGCCCTCAGGGAGTCTCATTTCACTGCTCTTAAGCGTATCATCTGATACATTAAGGGCACACTTGATTATGGTTTGCACCTATACCATTCTGCACCAAACAAGTTGCTCTCTTATACAAATGCAGATTGGACAGGGTGTCCGGACACACGACGCTCCATCTCCGGCTTTTGTGTATTTTAGGGGATAATCTGGTTTCTTGGTCTGCCAAGCGATATGCTACCCTATCTCGTTCCTATGCCGAGGCTGAGTACAGAGGCGTTGCAAATGTGGTAGCTGATATTTGTTGGCTCAGAAATTTACTGTTAGAACTTCAGTGTCCTTTGCGTCAGGCATTTATTGTGTACTGTGATAGCATCTCTGCCATCTATCTTTCTCATAATCCGGTTCAACATCATCGAGCCAAGCACATTGAGATAGACCTACACTTTGTTCGTGAGAAAGTTGCGTTAGGTCATGTCAGAGTGTTACATGTTTCATCATCCTATCAGTATGCAAATATATTTACCAAAGGACTTCCCAGACAGTTATTTCTTGACTTCAGATCCAGTCTTAGCGTCCGACCTCCTCCCGTTCCGACTGAGGGGGTGTGTAAACGTGTATATGTGTAAAATAAAGATCCCCACCCATAATTAAAATATTTGTGTAAATATAATTATGGTAAGACTATGATTCCTTTTGTATATGAGACTAGGATTCTTATTGTAATTGGAATGAACATTGTACACCTATATATATTTGATATTAATGAGAAGACTCCCCAATGGAGATTAATATCATCTTACAGATATATATGATTATCCAGTGATATCTCAATTTTTTTTGCCAATCATAGTTTTAAGTAGTGTAGAATATTATCTATTATAACCATATTGATATATTATGGTTCCTGTAGCATCTTTGATGATAAATATTTGAACTGTCCCGCCTAAAAGGAGAGGAACTTTAAAAGGAAAGGAGCTTTAGCTTCTCGACCGTAGAGAGAGGTATTTAAATTCTCCCCTGAATAAGATGTATAAAATACTAAAGTTTAGAACTTACTTTTCATCATTTATAAATTGTATTGTATTTAAATGTCCATTTGATTACTATTTACTTCATGACACAAGCAGTGTCTAACTATAACTTCTTTTATGATACCAGCAGTATCTAAGCAATATTTGGTTGTACAAAATTAATAATCAAGTGCTCCAGAAGAGCTGAATATTTATCTAGATACCCATAAATTATTCTAATTGAATTATTCTAATTGATAATAGTAATATGAATCCCCTCAAAAATGGATCTAATTGCACTTTACGCTCCAAATTTCATGACATCAATAGTGTCCAAACAATATGTGTGATTATGGAGAATAAAATAGAGGCTCCTGAAGAGCCTATATATTATGTCATTCGTTCTAGATTGTAATATACAAAGTTGTTATGATCGAAGCACAAGTTATAGTAAACCCGAAGTTTACTAAAGTAAATGACTATCATATTGAAGCTATAAATGATTGGATGAGTAAATCATAGTGGGTAAGGACTATGTATTTGAAATGTTACCCTCTTTATTCTCCAAATTGTATTGCACAAATATGAGCATGATGAAATCACATGTCACGATAAATCAAGTTTATTGTAAAAAATAGAATTCATGTAATAGTAAATCAGAAGTTTACTAAAACAAATAACACATGACATGGTAAACTTGAAGTTTACTAATACAAATAATTTTATCAATTGACGTGATAATTTGGTTGTCCTGATTTGAATTTAATGTGCTAAGTTTGTATTCGAAATATATTGAAGAACTAGAAGATTATTCAAGAATTAATTTGTTTGTTTTCATGATAAGTTGATTACCTCAGCTAACGTTAGGGTTGAATTCCCTAAATTCTGAAAAATATAAAAGGTGAATAAGGGCTCGTTCACCTGTTATGTGATGTCTTAAATAGATGCATCGATAAGACGGTCATATATGCGTTTATTGTCAACCTGCAGCTTGACATTTACAAAGTTGCTTGCTCAAAATAATCAAGATCATTCATCTTGTTAATGCTGGTTTATATTAAAGCTGATTTAGTGTTGAATGCCTCATATAAATAGTTAAACCATTGTGAATGAGAACAAAACTTAATGTATTGATCTGAAATATGATATATTGCATACAATGATGTTAGTATGCTTCAGACTAATAAATTATGATAAATTCTCCATCATAATTGGTTCAAGGTTAGGAACCAAATATTTTCATTTAGTAATTTTATTGTGCGATATATGATTAATGAATTTACCACGATGCACACAGATGAATTTCCCAAAGAAGGTGAAAATTATGTTAGTTGTTATAACATAAGGGTAGAGAGAATAAAAAGCTAAGAAATATATTGTGAATTATCATCGGTATGATCCTCGTTCAAACGATAATTCAAGTCAAATGCTAGAAACATTTGTGACCCAACTATTTCATATTCAGCTGCAAGATACTCCTAAATGTCCATGAAGGACATGATTTATAACATGCATGAAGCATGGTAGACAATTCGGTTTTAAATGCAATAATCCTTGAAAAAGGAGAGGAGCAAATGATCAAAATGATCATAATAAGGAGGCAATGTGCTCCTGAAAAGCCTACGACATAACACTTCATAAAATCTCGTACGAGGTTCAGGTACCTGAAAAATAATAAAGTGATAAGATCTTAATACGTTATGTCTAATTGCATATCGATACAAAATGATATCTCGTCGACGATATGTTTGATACAATATAGTGCGCAATATTATATAATATTATGAGGATCTGAATTCTATGTCTCTTAAAGCATATTGATGTAAAAATAATTATCAAGTAGATGCATCTTGGTAAGAGTAAATTTACTGGACCTGCAGTCATGACATTAGAAGATGTCGTGTAAATGAAAATTATCTCAGCCTATATGACTTATGTGACAAAATTTATATGAATTTTTTTGAAGGATTCAAAATGCCTGAAGCATATTTATTGAAAAACTTGTTTGTAATCATTAAACATATTAAATGAACTAAAGTTGATGTACTGAAATCACCTTAATAAATATTTATTGATGTAGGGTACAAAGATGACTATGTTTAACCTCTTTCCTTTATGATATTTAAAATCTTTCATAAGGTTGTGCAAGTTGCTGACTTCGATATGATTGGAGATTTTGAAGATTTTTCGAAAAACAGTAGACTATCTGCTAAAAGAAGTTGAAATGAGAAAATTAGATTGGTCCTGAAGTACCATATATTTGTTCAATTGATGCATTTATTTATCTGCTATAACTATAAGCATGATATAATTTCTTCCTTACACGGAGATAATGAAATAAGATCAATTGCATATTCTCGATTTGATGAGAGGATTTTTCCAAAATTAGGGGGATTGAATAATGAAATAAAAAGGGAAATTTTATGGAAAATTCATCATCGTCTCATCTTGATCTACGTGCTTCTATTAGTGAGCAAGAGGTCCAAAAGATTATTCACTTACAGAAAATAGCAAATCAAATGCCAGACTCATTTACAGATTTGAAAAGGATTACTGAATCACATATTCTTGCAGAGAATGTTGTAGAACCATCTACTAGTGTCATAGCAAATAAATCCAAAAGCACGCCTGAAGCGTGATAGACCACTGTGTTCTAAGGATCGGAATCCTAGAAAAAGAATAAAATAAAATAAATGATCAACATGACACTAAGAATGAATCTCATAAAGAAATGCAAGATTTGATCAATCCTGATATTTTTGAAGAAATCAATGAGCTGAAAATTCAAGAAAATGAAGAAACATCAATAAATCCAATTGATGTTATGACTATTTGAATCGCTTGAAAATAAATGTGGTTTGAAATAGCCACAACCTTATATGAAGATAATGCAACATGCATTGCTCAATTGAAGAGAGGATTCAGAAAAGAGATAGGACAAAAACATATTTCACCAAAGTTGTTCTTCACACACGAGCTCCAAAAGAATGGTGATATCAACGTGCAACAAATTCGTTCAAGTGATAATATGGCTGATTTGTTCACTAAGTCTCTACCAACTGCAACTTTCGAGAAGATGGTGCACAAGATTGAAATACGAAGACTCAAGCATTTGGACTGAAGTTCTCATCAGGGGAGTTAATATATGTTCTACTCGTTTTTCCATATAAGATTTTGTCCTACTGGGTTTTCCTTATAATGTTTTTAATGAGGCAACCAAAATATGTATTATTAGAAATATGTATTCTTTTTCCTTCACTAGAATTTTTTCCACTGAGTTTTTTCTAGTAGGTTTTAATGAGACATATTATCTACCAAATAGACATTCAAGGAGAGTGTTATAAATATTATTTATTATTATGAATGTCTATCTCTATAAGGAAAGTTAGGGTTAGACCAAGGTACTTAAACCCTATAAATAGAGATATTTTCCTCATTGTATTTCATCACTCAAGAGAAATAAAGAAATCTACTCCCTTTCTCCACAATATTCTTATTTTAGTTTTATTATTTCATAACACATATAAATATATTACTAAAGTAGTGAACCTTTAGCAAATATAAGTAGGAGCTGCAAATGGTTTTGGCATTTTGTTTTCCATATTTTTTAGATTTTGAATTTTGAGTTTACTCATTTTCTCCTAGCTCGAACGAATGCTCACAAATGCAACTTGGTCTCACATTTACTTTTGGGGGAGTTACGAATTTGGTCGCTCAATAAAAAATATTTGCATTCATCGTCCAATATCCATAATATACACATATGTTATGTGTATATACACATAATATACATATATATTATGCCTATATTATATATTTGCCAAAAAAAATCTTTTAAGGTGACCGACTATTTATGTAAATTTTGCTTTATTTATTTTTAATGTAAAATAGCTCCTGAAAAAAGGTACTAAAATAGATGACTTGAGACCATCTAAAAATATATTTTTTGTAAATTTCTTGCACTTTCTGGCATTTCATAACGCATCTTATGTTTACAACAACAACAATAAATTCAGTGTAATCCAAGGTAGGATGTACGGAGATTTTATCTATATATTTTTTACAGGATGAGAGGTTGTTTCCGATAGACCCCCAACTTAAAAGAAATGTACCGATGCATGAATATAAGAAAGAAAAAGAGCAAATAAAATAACAAATGTGCAAAACTAATATAGTACTCCATATGTCCCAATTATGTGGTACACTTTCATTTTTAGTCTGTTCCAAAAAGAATGATACATTTTCTTACTTTGCAACAATTTAACTTTAATCTTTAGCTTTTACGCTTAGCGATGTGATCTATAACCACATAAATATTTTTGACTTATTTTAGACCACAAAATTTAAAAGTCTTGCTTTATTTCTTAAACTTCGTGCCGAGTCAAACTATATCACATAAATTGGGACGGAGAGAGTAACATATATCATTACATATTAGCGCAACAGAAAATACGCGACTACCTAAATCGTACAACTACAAGTATGATAACTCTAGGTTACCTACTAACCATCTAACCTAATCCTCGACCTCAATACCTTCTTATCTAAGATAATGACCTCAGTTATATCATGTCCTGTCTAATTACCTCATCTAATTCTTCTTCGGGCCTACATCTGCCTCTTCTAACTCCTGCTATAGCCAGTCTCTCACACCTCCTCTTCACATGTCCGAACATCTCAGTCTCGCTTCCCTCATCTTGTCTGCCATAGAGGCCACTCTTACTTTGTCCCGTAACTTCGTTATTAATCATATATCTCTTAGTATGATCACATATCCATCTGAGCATCCATATCTCTTCTATATTAATCTTCTGAACATGAGCACTTTTGATTGGCCAATACTCTGCCCATACAATAGTGTTGGTCTAAACACCACTCTGTATAATTACCTTTAAGACTAGGGGACACTTTCTTATCACATGATATCCCAGATGCGAGTCTCTGTTTCATCCATCTTGTCCCAATATGGTGTGCGACCTCAACGTCAATTTCTCCATCTTCTTGAATTATGGATTCAAGATACTTGAAACTCTCCTTCTTAGGTATGACTAGCGCCTCAATCTTCACTTCTGCCCCCGCCTCATACGTCACATCGTTGAACTTGCATTCTAGGTACTTTATCTTAGTCTTAACTTGAAATCTTCCGACTCTAAGACCTCTCTCCATACTTTGAGCCTATCATTAACGCCACTATGTGTCTCGTCAATCAATACTTATGACACATCTTATGTTTGAATGTCCAATCACTACAAGAAGGCTCATTAGTGACCAACATTTAGGTGACTGAATAAAATCTAGTCGCTAAAAGTATATTTATAGGGACCGGTTTTTTTCCTCGTCCATAATTCTCGATTTGATTTATTAGAATGACGAAGGAGCTAAATCTCGTATGTAAATTTGTATTTCTGATCGCTAATACACTAAGCTGTGCGGGACTGACGGTCTAGGGTTTACTTCCCCATTTCTCAACTTTCCCTCAAATTCTCTAAACCCTCACCATTTTGACAACCTTTTCTGGTATTTTCTTGAAATTATCTCTAGATTTCTTCATTCAATTGATATTTTTTGTCGTCAAACTATTTTCACTACTTCTCACGGGTTCACGATTAATTGTTTTGGGTAGTTTTTTGTATTTTGGTTTTTTGACTTCGACTCCTTGTGCCATATGATTCATCAAGTTGATTTTCATAGTAAGGACATAGGTCAGGTGTTTTGGGAAGAAAAGCTTGTGCGATATTTACTTTAGACACCGCATTGAGATGCGAAAAGCCATTTCAATATGGTTCAAGGAGAATTTGCTTGAAAGTCGTAAGTTTTATTTTCCTTACCTGCTCTATGCTTGTATGTGTGTGCCATGTTAGTGTTCCTTTCTTTGACTCACTATTTTAGACTTGATTTAATTTCTCAAATTTCTATTTTAGATTTGCTGAATTTTGTTGTTAATGCTTTTGGGTTTTGCTTCATTTCATTTACGGACACAATGAGTTATTTTGGGTATTTATTTTCATCGGTGCTCATTATTTTGTGTGAGTACAACAATTGCAAAGGAACGGGAAGTAAGTAAATATTACAAAGATTACAAAACAGAAAACAAGAACAAAAATAAGCTTCTTGAGAATTCGCTAAGTTGAGTGATGACACTCTGCCTTTAAGACAAAATTGTCCCGTATATATCCTTTTACGTTAATGATCAATAGTCTCCCAAGATAAAACTGTGAGTAATTGTTAAAACTAATAAGCCACCGATATATGCCATCGATATATTCGCCATCGCCCATTAAGAGGGCGGCCCGATGTAAAGGCAAAGGCCGATGATATAAGCGAACCCTTTATTTTATTAGGGTATTTTTGTTGTCACAATTATACAGAACAATCGAGAAGCATTGTATCTTCTCGAAGAAGCTTCCTCTTCCCCTTTCTGTAAATCTCTCCTTTCTGTAATTTTTTCCTTCATCAATGAAGTTGCAGGCTTACGATCTGTCCATCTCTCTGTCTCCCTAAACTCCTGGTATAAGTTTGAGTTCCATTTCTGCAAATACTGAAGAACTCAGTCTTGAACCATTGAAAGGGTAAACCACCGACATCATCTTCTCGCACATGCCAGCTGCGTTAATGGCGGGGTTGGATTTCTCAACATGGTATCAAAGCGGGTTATCCCTATCTACTGATGCATGCGTCGGGTAAAGTAACAACAAGATCTGAGTAAATCATCCTGTGGTATCTTGAATTTTTTTCTTGTCTATTGAGGAGTTTTACTCCACGATATTGCTTTCTTCCCAATATTCTTGTTTATATCTTGATAAAATTGATGTGATTAGTAGTTAGTGTTACAAATATGGTAACAGATCCACCTATTGAGAGTAGTTCATCCGAAGATGGAGCGTCTGTACCTATACCTAGAAAAACTGCTGGTAGTACCTCCAACACCACTATACTTGACCACAACCATCCTCTCTTCTTACAAGCCTCAGATGTTAGTGGTGCTTCCTTAATATCCTTTCAATTACTGGGCTCTGAAAACTACACTGCTTGGAGCAAGTCGATGAGGATTGCTCTACTTGGAAGAAATAAACTAGGGTTTGTAAATGGGAACTGTACTAAGAATCAATATGGGATGGAATGGTGGGATCAGTGGGATAGAGTCAATACTGTTGTACATGCATGGCTAATGAATGCTGTTTCTAGTAGCTTATTGTGTGGGGTACTATATGCAGAAACAACATATGAGATATGGGAAGACTTAAAAGAAAGATTCGACAAAGTTGATGAATCAAGGACCTATGACCTACATAGGGAAATTGCTACCCTTTCACAAGGGAATGCTAGTGTGGCAGAATACTACACTAAACTAAAGAATCTCTGGGTAGAATATCAAGCCATTGTGCCACCACCAAATTGTGCATGTCCTACATCTAGAGAATTCACAAACTACCTGCAGAGGCAGAAACTTTATCAATTTCTCATGGGCTTAAATGAAAGCTACATGCAGGCTAGGAGTCAAATTCTGCTCATGTCACCTCTTCCAACAGTCAATAAAGCTTACTCTATGATAGTAAGTGATGAAAATCAGAAAGGAATTTGTGCTAAGTCTGTAGGGCTTCTTGGAGCTGGTCCAACCACTACTGCTATGTATTCTAAGACTGGAACAGCAGGAAACCAGAGGTATTCTGTGAAGAATGTAAGATGAGAGGCCACACAAAGGAATTCTGCTATAGACTAGTGGGATATCCTCCTGGTTTTAAGTCAAAGAGAAAGGAATATGCTGCTCACAATGCTCACAACAGAGGTCCATAATCCTCTTCTGAAGACCCTAAAACCAACTGGCAAGTTGAAGGAGCACCAAAATTTTCTCAGAATCAGTATGAGCAGATAGTAAAATTGCTAAACAATAACCAGACATCTGACGAGCATCTCAGAACTCTCAAGGTAGTCAATCATCAGCAAATTTAACAGGTATATCAGAACTCAAAGCTTTACATGCTTTCAATATAGTCAAAAATTGGATAATAGATACAGGTGCTACAAATCATATGATATATGATCTAAACATGCTAGATAAAATTACTGGTAAAATTGATTCAGTCACACCAATGAAGGTGTTCTTACCCAATGGTCAATCTGCCCAAGACACTCACACTGGTATCAGTACTCTTCCTAACAGGAGTACACTGGAAAATGTTTTCTTTCTACCTCAATTCAAATATAATCTACTGTCTGTTTCCCAACTAACAAGAGAGCTGAAATGTGCAGCTATCTTCTACCCTGACTTCTGTCTATTTCAGGATCTCTACAGTGGGAAGGTGAAGGAGATTGGTAGACTCCAGGATGGGCTTTATATGTTAGTTAATCATGATAATAATGTACAGGACTCAAGGAAGACAGTTTTAAATATATAAGCTAAGCCAAAGACAACAGTGGCAGAAGAAGACATTAATATGTGGCATAGAAGGCTGGGCCATACTTCTAGTAAGGTACTTAGTAAACTGATCAATGCTAGTAATGATGAAATAGCTAAGGCAACAAAAACTTGTAATGTGTGCCCTTGTGCAAAACAGAGTAGATTACCTTTCCCAAATAGCACTACTTACAGCAATAAAGCTTTTGACATTGTTCACATGGACTTATGGGGTCCCTATAAGGTTGAAACATATAATGGGAAGAGATTTTTTCTCACTATTGTAGATGATCACACTAGAATGACCTGGATATACCTACTCAGACTTAAATCTGAAGTATGTGTGGTAATTAATCATTTCCTTAAATACATATCTACACAGTTTAATCAAATAGTTAAGATAATTAGAACTGATAATGGGACAGAATTTGTTAATGATACCTGCAACACCCTTTTTCAGAACTTAGGAATTATTCACCAAAGAAGCTGTGTTTATACACCACAGCAGAATAGTGTTGCTGAAAGAAAACATAGACATATATTAGAAATTACCAGGGCAATAAGAATGCAGGCTAATATTCCTTTAAAGTTTTGGGGCCTGTGTGTACAGGCTGAAGTATACTTGATCAATAGACTACCCTCCTTTGTTACTCATACTACACCCTATGAGGGTCTCTATCACAAGAAACCATCCCTAAGTCATATAAGAACTATTGGATGTCTGTGCTTTGCTAATGATTTAACTGTCACTGATAAATTTCAGTCTAAGGTTAAAAGGTGTGCTCTGATGGGTTACTCTGAAACACAAAAGGGGTACATTCTGTATGACTTGCAATCCATGATCCTCATTGTTAGTAGAGATGTTAATTTTAGAGAAACAGTGTATCCTTTTAAAGAAAATGTGTCTGAGAATCCTATCTTCCAGAATTTGGTAGATAACAATGAGAATCAAAATATACCCCAGGAAATCTCACAGAAGAGCACTGATATATCAGAAGAAGGATGTGTTGATATCACTAACATGGAACCTATTGAGGGTAGAAATTCTACTGAAAATGACTTAGTAGAAGGGAATTCTAATAAAGTACAATCTCTTAGTCACCCTGCTGTAAAATTAACTGACAAATCAATTAGGAAGTCTAGCAGACTCAAACAGTAATTACAATGGATGTACGAGAATAGTGTATAACTATTACTAGTACTTAGAAAGGATAAACAAAATGAATTACAATACAATAGGCTTGAAGCCTAACAAGATTTGTGACAACCACATCAAAGTTTGGTTCTTGATTCGTCTTGATATCTGCGTTCTTGAGTAGTTCTTGAGTCTGTCTTGAGTGTTTGCTCCAATTGCAACAAGCTTCTTGACCTTGATAGCAACAACAAAGTGTTTAGGAATCTGGAAATAGAACAAGGAAAATGTCTTGCTGAGTCGATTGATATTCAATCTTTTCTTAAGATAATATTTCCCCGTATAATCCTTTAACGGTATGTTGTCAACTTATCTCCCAAGATAAAACAACAATCAAATAAGTGAGCAAAAGAGACTCAAGTGTTCTCTAGAAAAGAAGGATCTTTGAGTGTGTGGAAGATTGCAAGAGAGGAAGAGATTTCAGAAAATCTGAAATCATACAAGTATGGAGTGTCTTTGCAAATGAACTCACGGCTTCATTTTATAATGTGGAGAAGATGACCTTCCACATAGCCAAGTAAAGGCCTTGAATGACCATGTAATGGCCTTGAATGTGGAGTTACAATTCAGCCAAATAATGATTGAATTCATGTGGGAAATAATAGAGGTTTAATGCTCCAAAACCAGCCCAAAAGTCATGTTTTTTCGTCTCCCATCGTGACTGTCTGGAAGCCAAGCGCCGCGGTCCTCACTGGTGGCGCCGCGGCGCTTTACGTCCAGTAAATCACCGAAACACAAAACACCATTTAGTTTCGCGGCTCAACGGAGGAGCGCGCGCGACGAAAGTCTTGCGGCCCACGACGGCGTTGCGCGCGACTTCTTGCTCATGGCGATTCATGACTCATTTCATCTTTTAACACATTGTACACTTCTTCCTTCATTTACCAACGTGAAACCATTGTCATTTGACCAATAACCTCATATCATCTTATGTATCAAACATTTTGTATACGTACCAATATCTCTTCCACTATGGAAATTTACGATCCTTGGTACAACGTGTGCACGTGTGTGGAAACGACGTTCCGACGTGCGAGGCTCCAATTGTTCTAGTCATAATTAATAGGATTAACTTTTATTTCAGGTTTAATAAATTTCCAACCATCCCCTCTTGGAAGAGATTTTGGCGCACACACATGGTGTCTTTCTAGCAATTGTCCGGCGGATCGATGTTGCATCTGGATAGGTAGCCGTAGCTTTGAACCTTCCATAGTAGAATACCATCGGAATTACTTACTGCATGGTGAACATGATGTCTTGAACCGTAAATGTTTATTGTAAGCAAAGACAACGTCACCAACACAACGCCTTTCCTTACTCTATCCTTCTTTAAGGTTTGTCCGTCGTGGGTCGTGGACACTCTTGGATTCTTAAGTGCGTTCATTTGAGGCGGCCTGTCATCGCACTTAAATAGGTGATCTCCTACAAGATATCCTGCAATACCCCACTACACAAGTGTTAGGAACCATTAAAAGTTTCCCCAAACCTAACCTCAACCGATGATGATCATGAAAGGTTTTGGAAACTTAACATTTACCCACCTTGCAGGTAGCACTGTAATGTCTATTGCGGGAACGACTTTGGATTGATGTTTCTTTACATAGATCATCATTTAAAGTGCTCTTGCTTCCACCGAAGCGCTCAACTGAACCTTTACGACTTAGTTTTCCCATTGAACCAAAATCCTGGGATCTCCGGTCAGTAAGGTTTGGTATCCACCGTATCTGTTCGTATTGTTTGGGTTTTAAGCCAATTCCCCTAGACAGGAAGAACTCTTGATCTTTAGGTAATCCCTTATTTAAAGGGTCAGGTATATCATTTGATTCAGTAATCAATGATGTGTCACCTGATCAACTGTCATACGGTCTTATGTCTGCGATAGATATGTCTAGACGCCATCATCCGTGCCATAACAGTGTATAACTGAAGAAGGCATGGGTTACTCCCAATAAGGGAACACCTCTAAGAGGTCGTGAAGTTACTCAACTTCTCATCATGCTTTGTACAAAGCGATAAACTCCGATTCCATCACGAATCAGCCGATGAAAGTTTGCTTAGAGAATTTTCACAAGACACACCATGCACATCCACTTGTGGATTTGGTGTTCCTCAAGTCTGATGTCCAGTTTGCATCACTATGTTCTCCCAGAACCAGTGGACATCCAAAATACCATAATCAATAGATAAGAGAATAGTTCAGATGTCGTCACATCCTATTTAACGCTTTCTAATGGTCATTTCCAGAATCACGAGTGAACCTTAGTTCAACTGATCTTCTTTATGAGTCAATGCCAGGTCAGTTGTAGTGTGTAAAATACATTGAACTACATGTTACCTGCGCATATCCATCCTGGTATATGGGTGTACCATGATTCCAATCAACTCTATGATTCATATCCATTGGTGACTTCAACGAGACTGTCAAACCATCTCACAAGTGAGTTTGGTTTTAGACCAGTCTGTTAGATGTCTTGGAATTCCCAATTCCTAAGATGTCATCTGTGATATCCATATCATTCATATCGAAATATTATTTCAACATACTTTTAGGATCAAACTAGGATTACTCTTTGTGATCAACATGTCATCTGCGTAAAGACATATCATAAGCGAGTTAGAATTACATTTTCATGTAGACACATTTGTCACATTCTTTAATGGAGAAGCCCTTCGATAGTAAAGTACGATCAATGTTTTCGTGCCATTGCTTCGGGGCATGTTTCAGCCCGCACAGATATTTGACAAGTCGACAGACTTTCTTCTCTTTCTTGGAACCACATACCCCTCGGGTTATTTCGTATCACTTTCTTCTTCCACTTTCGGACTTTTGGTTTTTCCATTGTTGGTTTTCTAGCTTCAGAGTCAATGTTTCTGTTTTATCTGAAACTTCCAGGAACAAAATGTAAACATTTCAGGGACCATAATGGAAGTTCAGGAAGAAGCCCAATAGTCCATCAAACCAACTCTCCGGTGAGGAAGACTGTCTTAACATCCATGTCACGCAAGACTGCAGTGACCCTGAATGTTAAGCTATTCACATAGGAGCACATCTCCAAGTCGCCGAGGCCTTATACTCGTCAAGAGATCCATCCACTTTGTACTTATTTTGAGTATCCACTTTTACAACCTAAAGGTTCTTTTCCCGGAGGAAGATCAACCATCACACAAGTGTGGTTCTATCTGATGGAGTCTATTTTTCTCTTTTTAGCTACTTTCCAAAGCAGCGCTTCCGGAGATGACAACTCTTTGTAATTTTCCGTGGTTCTTTCTCAACCGTATAAGCTAGAAGACCTGAAACAAGTCTTTGTTCCCTCTTTTTGCTCTGTCTCGGTCAACATCTAGAATTCCTGAGTTCTGTAGATCTGGAATATTAAGTTCCGGATAATCAGCAACTTCCGAGTCCTATAGATCTGGAACGTCTAGTTCCTTACAATCAGGCACTCGCGGGTTCTTGTTAACCTTGAGCATTTATCACTTTTTCCTTCTTAAGGAAAGTTATCTCCAAAGAATCCAGCATTCTTTGGCACCAGGATGCGATAAGCACTACTGTTCTTTGCAGATCCAGTGGATATGCAATCTACAGTCTTATGTCCAACTTGACCCGTTTTGGCTTTGGTGTTTCAACACTTGCCACACTATCCCATATCACAACATTAGTATATGAGATTCTTTCCAAGTTTTACATGGAGGATAATCCTTATCCTTATGCGGAGTTCTGTTCAAAATTGCATTAGCGGTAAGGATCACCTTGCCCCAAATAGCTTGGGCGTACAGATCTGCGCTTAGCTAATACCGTTAGACCGAGGTGAGTAAGGAGCAGTCATTTGATAAACGATGCTTCAGATTCTTCCCCTCTATCCCTACGAATTCCTCAATCTGTAAGCTTTCAACTTCTTCTTCCGGCGCGCGGCCACGCCTCACGAATTCGATGTGACTAGGCTTGTGTCGCGACTCTTGGTGGAGGCTCCGCGGTGCTCCGGCACTCCGACACTTCAACAGATTCATCTTTGTTCTTCAACAAATGAAGCAATACGTTGTACCATAATTTGTTGAAGATCACAACATTCTTGTCTCCCCTCTTTATTTGTACAAGCGTCAAATCACCCACGTAGGCATGACTATGTTAGAGGAGCGGTGCTTCTTTCGCTATTCATTTGATGGAATGGAAATGTCTCTTTGCCTCTTCGTCTACCTCACACTTATTTGAGGGTTTATGTCGACAGACGGCAACACTTTCAACTTAATTAGTTTTGAATGACTTTCTATTTATCGTGTCTTAATCTATGAAGGCATAGATGTTATACCCCGTATTTTCAGAGTATGTACGTAAGGACGTACGTAGAAAAATTTGAACTTTAAAGTTGGCTTGGCCGAATGTTTTTTTGTGCACAACACCCGGTTAGAGTCGTTTTTCGACGAAACGTTTTACACAACTCGCGTAGGGTAAATTACGGCTATGTCATTTCTAATTTTTGCGGATTTTTCCGAGAGACGAGACGTGTTGGACCAACAAGAGGGCGCCACTTGGTACCCTCTCATTGGCGGATTTGGTGGGCGTCCCTTGGACGATTTTCTTGACATTTTTGTCAAGTAGTAGGTAGGATATTTTGTGTGCAAGTTGGCTAGGTACACTTGCCCTAATCTTGGCCTTACACTTGCCTAACACTTGGCTAAATCTTGGCCATTGGTTGGCCTTTACTTGACCTATAAATACCCCTCCCCTTTGATGAACTTCTTCATCCAAAAATCTCTAAGTCTTGAAAGCTTCTTCCTCCCCCCTTAGTGTAGTGCCTTTGGCCGAGAGCACCCCTTCCCCCTTGGCCGAGAGGTCCCCACTGAGTGGGGTTGGCGAGGTACACACTCCTTGTGGTGCTAGCCGTGGGGTACCCCCCCCACTAGCCTAGTTGTTTTCGTATAATACCCCCATTTTTTTGTGGTATAATGATACTCTCAAAAGTATTGTTATAATGCCCAAATTACCTTAGCCGTATACCTTGTAGTATTCTAAGGTTATACCTATACGAAAAACCCAGTTATATTATTATACTTCCGTCGATCCAAACCGAAACCACAGGAAAATCTCCATGGTTAGTTGGAGTAGTATGTAGAAGTTGGTTAGAACTTCTAAGGGTAGTTTGGAGCGGGTTGGAGCGCACGGAGTTGGAGCTAAACGTTGCCCAGGATCGACTTTATTACTTGGATAATTATGGGCTTATCGAGGTAAATATCTTGTCCCTCTATTGTAATTGGAAATTACATGATTGTTAGACTATATAGTTGAATTATACTATATATAGAACTGAACTTTGTAATTTTGAATGTCGTTGGACTTAAGCCAGATTAATACTTACGGCAATGTCTCGTGACTTAAGCCTGAATAATAAGAAACCTTTTCGAAAGAAGAGTCTTTGAATCAATTACATAGGGGTGTATTACAGATGAACTTGTAGCTTTTACGTGAGATAGAATTGTGCACGTCCGGATTATAGGTATAACCCCCCCCCCCCCCCCTGGTTGGCTTGGTAGCCGGCCGATAGAGAGGAGTTTTTCTGTTGTTGCGGGAGAGTCTTCGAATTTTACGTAGGATGTTCTCTGAAGAGACCTAAATGTTAATAAGCGCCTTGTGGCCTTATAGGTGGAAGTACTATGCGTGGCGCGATCTACTTGGCTTAAGGAGTAGCCGGCGGTTTGAGGTACTTGGAGCGTTTTGCTATTAGTCGATAATCGTCGCGAGGTATGTGAACCTCTTCCTATCTCTTCTAGCATTATATGTGTGTAACTATGTAGTACGGTAGACGTACATGTGTTAAATGTATTTGATTGGTCTAAAACATAAAGTGTTATAACGGCTTTATGGGAAGTTGGTTATAACAGCTTTATGTATGTAAGAAGATACTTGTGGTTTTTAAAAGGTAACTAATTTGAACTATAACTGGCTGGTTATGGGATAATAAAGAACTTGAAGTATTTCAAAAGATTTTTGAATCATTTTGAAAGGAGAGTAATACTTGGTTTTTGAAAACTTAAGAGTTATACTAGCTTTATGGGAAGTTAGGTATAACGGCTTAAGAATGTTTCTTGGTTTGAATCGAATGTGTATCGACAAACCATCGCAGCGTTAATAAAAGGAAATGTTTGTGATTAATTATTATTAAAACGGTAGAAACTTCCATCTGCATGAAGCTAAGATGAGACAAAATGATATTTCCTAGATCATGGCTGCTGTAATAAGATTGTTATAAACAAGAATATCCTACTCACATATAAGGCTTATGTTTCTCAGATGGTTTAAAAGAGAATTATATTCTTAAATGAATAAGACTATGAACTACGAAACCTTTCTAAAATAAGAAACGTGAACTTTTGAAATTAGGCAAACTTGGACGTTTGGAAAATAATGTTGTTACTTGATTTTACAAAGGTAAGTGTTTTGATTTACTTGAAAGATAATCACTCTATTTTCATATACTACGGGTATTGTGTGGTTTTGTGAAATGCGTATCTTTTAAAGAGTTAATATATGAAGTACTTTGGGGATATAAACCCGATCTTGTTAATCATATATTAGAATGTACCTTGTGTGTATAACTTGATTGTGCTGGTTTGTGATAGCCTTGTAATACTTTCTTGTTGATTTGATAAGTAAACATGTTAGGATGCTACGTGAGTTAGTATCTTGTGATGTTTGTGTAAAGGGTTTTCCACTTGTTGTGCTTAGGTTGTTTAACGATAATTCGTCATGTTGATATTATATCACTCATGATTCCGGGTTAGGCGCCTCCGTCTGGGTAGACTCGGCGGGTCTAGTGACCTATGATTCGAGAATACCTTATGCAGTGCAGTATGGCCTATGCGGAGCTACGAGTTCGAGTTAGTTTGCGGCCTCGTGGTCATGCGGTCTTTGTGGCTACGCGGACGGCGAGTCGAGGCGCTGCGGGAGTAGCTACCCTCGATGCGGGGAATACCTCATGCGGGCCGTTGGGTGGCCCGTGCGAGCTATGGGAAGTTCGGGGCTAGACGCGCATTAGATCTGCGCGCGAGTGGCGGCTTTGATCATGTAATGATGCAGCAGATCTCGTAATCTGATTCTGACGCTTGTTATGCGTGGGTTTTGGTAGTCGGCTATGCCTCGTACTTACCGTGCGGTTTTATGATGACTTTGAGGCGTGAGTCACGACTTGACATATTTGCTTATTTAGTGTGAGCTGTAGTTTTGGTTATCATACATGTCTCTGCTTTATATAGACTACTATGATTTCATTTCTGATATTTTCGATTTCACATACTTGGTACTGTTATCGACCTCCGCCGGGCTGCGTTCATGCCGCGAGTTGAGTACACCGATCATTGATCCTAGTTCTCGGTCACGATTCAACGTATGGGAAGCTCCGTTTCTCGGAGGCTTATCGATGGTATAGTCCCTGTCGTTGTAGGTATTTACATTGTGGTATGGCGGGGCCCATCCGCCATTGTTGTCGTATCATTCTTAGAGTGCATGTAATGCTGCAGGCGAGTTGTAATGGGATGTAGCTGTTCGGTTTTAAAATTGATTTATATATATATGCGTAAAGCAAGTTTTCTCCGACATCGTTTCTTCATAATATTTTCATGTCTTGTTTTATGTTCGTGATTACTCGATGTTGTATCACTAGGGTGCCCGGTAAGGCACGATCACGGGCCCGGTTGGTCGTGACAAAAGTGGTATCGAGCGATTAATCCTCGGAAAGTGTCTGAGACCGTATCCGATGAAGTCTTGATTATCGGTGTGTTGTGCACCACCAATAATCGTGAGGCTATAGGATATTTAGGATTGGTTTCTATTCTTCTCACTCGAGATCGTGCCTTAGAGTCGTGTTGTAAGTTGGACCCTCTCACGTATTTCTTTCCTTACCGCTATGCCTCGCGTAGGCAAACCCGCCGGGAGGCAAAGCGACGGAGGCTGCGAGTAGAGTTCGGAGGGTTACGAGGGCACAGCCCAACCATCACCCGAGTTAGGTGCTTCGTTCGGGAGTTATGCTACGTCACGGCCCAGTGAGTTTAGCACGGCGGCGATTCCTCTGCGGCCATGACATTTGAACCTTGATTCGCGGCCGGAAACAAAGAATATAGATTGCGAAGAGACAACCACATTACTAGTATGGATTTGGCTACCGAGTATACCGATGTCTGCGAGTCTTGATGAATATCTAAGAGAGGTTGTGCAAAGTAATTCTTGATTGAGGCTTGAGCATAGCCTTGTGCGGACTTATGCGCGTGGCCGAAGACGTGAGATCGGCGGGTTAACGAAGGGCGAGAGGCGAGGCGAGCAAAGGTCCTTTAGTAACTTTCGGCGAATCACCTCGGCCAGATTAGATATGCACATCCGCCCGGTGCAGTGTTCCTCCAAAGGGTTGAACGTTCGGGAGTGGCGGAGTTGGTCGAGCTCGAGTTTCCGTTCACGGCTACACGTAGGTTCCTAGCGGATTGATTTTTCCCGGTGTTCACGGTGTGACGACGTCATCGGGAATGTCATCTTTTAGTTGGTACTGCTTTACTGCGGCCGTCGAGCCATGTGTCGAAAGGATGTCCTAGTAGGAGGACTCAACCTTCAGATCGGTGGGTAGTTCGTCATCTTCCAGCTATGCGCCTACAGGCGAGTTTGATTAGAAACGACTAAGGGAGTGAAGCGAGATATAGATATATCCTTAACCTCTAGAGATCGGTATGTATGATAAGATGGGTATATCATAAGTGCTATGTTACGATAGCGATGTGTAATTAGTGATTAGAAATCATGGTTAGTATGAGGTAAGATTGGACATAAGGAAAGTGTGAGCCTTAGAGCTTTATACGTAGAGACCTTAGAGGTAAGGCCATCTCGAGTAAAGAAGTATTTTATGTTTGACCCTTGTCGGAGTGCATAGTGCACGTGAGCTATGTTTGGGATAAGTCCCTGAGTAGTGTGATATGAAAGAGGGTAGTTGAGCTAAGAAGGCCAGGTTTTCGTAACGTGATTAGTGAGAGTTTTCCGTTCGGGAGCTAGTGTCTGCGGCGTTGCGGGTCGGGTCGAGAGCCGCGTTGCGGGTCAACCCGCGACTGTATGGTGGTGGGGTCGGTTGTGGTGGTCGCTTTGGGTTAGGGTTATGAGGCGTTAGGCCCAAGTTTAGTTAACGTGTCTGAGTTCGTGGATGCGTTCGACCGATGGTCGGGCGAGGAGGTCACCGCCTTGTCTTCTAGCAAATACCGTTTACTCGGCGGTGTTGATTTATCGAAAGGTTGTAAAGGCTGCGCAGGTGCCTACCTTCACCTATGAGACGGTGGAGCCAGTGCGGCTTTTTGTTTTGGAAGTTTTACCAGCGGGGTTAAAACGCGGTGAGTCTCGAATCGCGTTCGCCTCGGGCGGTGTGTGGATTTGAGGGTAGTTGTGGGACCGTTGTCTCTGTGGAGAGTGTTTAAGCTACCATTTCGGTGTTCGGATGTCGCCTTATAAAGCCTTGTAGGCGGATGTGTAAGTCGCCCGATCGATTGGTTCGATGTTGGCAAGATTCGGATAGTTGGTTGAGCTTGTTCCGGTAATGTGGATAGGTAAAGCTTGTCTAGAAGAGGTTCTGGCGGCTCGGAGAAATCGTGCGGATAATCGGCGGCGCTTAGAGTTCAGTTGACGGTCGGTCTTGAAAGTACCACCGGGTTGGGTGTGACGAGTTTTGGAAAACAGAGGAACTTAGCGAGTTACTTTGGGCCGCACGAGTTCATGTGAAGAGTAGGCCAGGTTGCCTATATGTTAGCTTTTGCCGTCAGACTTAGGAGGCAGTACGTCCGGTCTTTCATATTGTTATGATCGGGAAAGTATCGGAGATCCATCCAGAGTGTTCCGATTAATGATGATCACGTTAGAGATAGTAACCGAGTTTTGGAAAGGCGATGTCGTAAATGTGGTAAGAGTTCGAGTGTACGGCGACCTCGAGAGATCGCATGCAGCCGGTACCATTTGTTGGGTCGCGGAGTGACACTAGAACCTCGCGGCAAAGTGACAAAAGTGGTATCACGGCGAGTAAAGGGAGAAGCGAGCATGTATTGCGGCGGAGATGTGACCATTTCTTTTGTATGGAGAAAGTGCGAAGGAATTATATTTTAGACCGCTGATGGGAGCGTTTGTGATGTTAGAGGTGTTTCCTCGTGGACTTGGATGTAAGTATTTTTGCGCAGTGTTGTTGTGGCGGTTGTGGCGGGATTGTTCGTAAGTATAGTAGAGAAGACTCATGGCGCATGTTTGTTTTGAGACTTAGAAGGAACATTCGACGAATGTTTCTAAGGAGGAGAATGTTATACCGTATTTTGAGTATGTACGTGGGACGTGCGTAGAAAAATTTGAACTTTAAAGTTGGCTTGGCGAATGTTTTTTTGCACAACACGGTTAGAGTCGTTTTTCGACGAAACGCTTTACACACTTCGCGTAGGTAAATTACGGCTATGTCATTTCTAATTTTTGCGGATTTTTCCGAGAGGCGAGGCGTGTTGGACCAACAAGAGGCGCCACTTGGCACCTCTCATTGGCGGATTTGGTGGGCGTCCTTGGGCGATTTTCTTGACATTTTGTCAAGTAGTAGGTAGGATATTTTGTGTGCAAGTTGGCTAGGTACACTTGCCCTAATCTTGGCCTTACAACACTAGCACTTGGCTAAATCTTGGCCATTGGTTGGCCTTTACTTGACCTATAAATACCCCTCCCCTTTGATGAACTTTTTCATCCAAAAATCTCTAAGTCTTGAAAGCTTCTTCCTCCCCCCTTAGGGGAGTGCCGTTGGCCGCGAGCACCCTTCCCCTCGCCGAGAGTTTCCCTGTGGGGTTGGCCGAGGTACACACCCCTCCTGGTGCTAGTGGGGTACCCCCAGCCTAGTTGTTTTCGTATAATACCCTTTTTTTGTGGTATAGTGATACTCTCAAAAGTATTGTTATAATGCCCAAATTACCTTAGTCGTATACCTTGTAGTATTCTAAGGTTATACCTATACGAAAAACCCAGTTATACTATTATACTTCCCGTCAGTCACCAAACCGAAACCCTAAGGAAAATCTCCATGGTTAGTTGGAGTAGTATGTAGAAGTTGGTTAGAACTTCTAAGGGTAGTTTGGAGCGGGTTGGAGCGCACGGAGTTGGAGCTAAACGTTGCCCAGGATCGACTTTATTACTTGGATAATTATGGGCTTATCGAGGTAAATATCTTGTCCCTCTATTGTAATTGGAAATTACATGATTGTTAGACTATATAGTTGAAGTATACTATATATAGAACTGAGCGTTGTTATCGCAATGTCTTTGGACTTAAGCTCGAATAATACTTACGCAATGTCTCGCGACTTAAGCTGAATAATAAGAAACCTTTTCGAAGAAGAGTCTTTGAATCAGAATTACATAGATCAGTATTCTGAGACTTGTGTAGCTTTTACGTGAGATAGAATTGTGCACGTCCGGATTAGGCGTATAACCCCGGTTGGCTTGGTAGCCCCGATAGAGGATGAGTTTTACGCCGCCATGGGGAGGAGTCGCGAATTTTCTGTAGGATGTTCTACGAAGAGACCTAAATGTTAATAAAGCGCGCGTGGCCTTATAGGTGGAAGTACTATGCGTGGCGCGATCTACTTGGCTTAAGGAGTAGGCGGTTTGAGGTACTTGAGCGTTTTGCTATTAGTCGATAATCGTCGCGAGGTATGTGAACCTCTTCCTATCTCTTCTAGCATTATATGTGTAACTATGTAGTACTGAGACGATACGTGTTAAATGTATTTGATTGGTCTAAAACATAAAGTGTTATAACGGCTTTATGGGAAGTTGGTTATAACAGCTTTATGTATGTAAGAAGATACTTGTGGTTTTTAAAAGGTAACTGATTTGAACTATAACTGGCTGGTTATGGGATAATAAAGAACTTGAAGTATTTCAAAAGATTTTTGAATCATTTTGAAAGGAGAGTAATACTTGGTTTTTGAAAACTTAAGAGTTATACTAGCTTTATGGGAAGTTAGGTATAACGGCTTAAGAATGTTTTACTGGTTTCGGAAATCAGAATGTGTATCGACAAACCACTGCAGCGTTAATAAAAAGGAAATGTTTTGACAGATTAATTATTATTAAAACCGGTAGAAACTTCCATCTGCATAGCTAAGATGAGACAAAATGATATTTCCTAGATCATGGCTGCTGTAATAAGATTGTTATAAACAAGAATATCCTACTCACATATAAGGCTTATGTTTCTCAGATGGTTTAAAAGAGAATTATATTCTTAAATGAATAAGACTATGAACTACGAAACCTTTCTAAAATAAGAAACGTGAACTTTTGAAATTAGGCAAACTTGGACGTTTGGAAAATAATGTTGTTACTTGATTTTACAAAGGTAAGTGTTTTGATTTACTTCAAAAGATAATCACTCTATTTTCATATACTACGGGTATTGTGTGGTTTTGTGAAAGTAACGTATCTTTTAAAGAGTTAATATACGAAGTACTTTGGGGATATAAACCCGATCTTGTTAATCATATATTAGAATGTACCTTGTGTGTATAACTTGATTGTCTTTGGTTTGTGATAGCCTTGTAATACTTTCTTGTTGATTTGATAAGTAAACATGTTAGGATGCTACGTGAGTTAGTATCTTGTGATGTTTGTGTAAAAGGGTTTTCCTTGTTCTCGCTTAGGTTGTTTAACGATAAGTCGTCATGTTGATATTATATCACTCATGATTCCGGTTAAGATGCCCACGCGGGGTATCAAAGTGTCTAGTGACCTATGATTCGAGAATACCTTATGCAGTCTCAGATGGCCTATGCGAGCTACGAGAGTTCCGTGTTAGTTTGCGGCCCTTGTGGTCACGCGGTCTGTGGCTACGCGACGGCGAGTCCAGACGCCGGGAGTAGCTAGCCGATGCGGGAATACCTCACGCGGCCATTGAGTGGCCCACGCGAGCTATGGGAAGTTCCAGGCTAGACGCGCACATTAGATACATCGCGCGAGCGGCTTTGATCATGTGACGGCAGACAGATCTCATGATACGCTTTACGACCTTGTATCGTGTGGTTTTGGTAGTCGGCTATGCCTCGCATTTACCCCCGCACGGTTTTATGATGACTTTGAGGCGTGAGTCCCCGACTTGACATGATCGCTATTTAGTGTGAATCGTAGTTTTGGTTATCATACATGTCTCCCGCTTTATATAGACTACTATGATTTCATTTACGTGATTTTCGCCACATACTTGGTACCGTTAGATCGACCTCCTTCGGCCGCGTCACGCCGCAGTCGAGGTACACCGCCATTGATCCTAGTTCTCGGTCACAGTCAACAGATGGGAAGCTCCGTTTCTCGAGGCTTATCGGTGGTATAGTCCGCCGTCAGTAGGTATTTACATTCGTGGTATGGCGGCCCCGCCCCGCCATTGTTGTCGATCATTCTGTGAGGTCCGTAGTATCGCCGCGAGTTGTAATGGGATGAATCGCTCGGTTTTAAAATTGATTTATATATATATGCCGTAAGGCAAGTTTTCTCCGATTACTGTTTCTTGCTTCATAATATTTTCATGTCTTGTTTTATGTTCCGCTGATTACTCTGATGTTGTATCACTAGGGTGCCCGGGGTAAGGCACCAGTCACGGGCTCGGGTTCGGGTCGTGACAATAGATGCACAGATTACAAATATATATCATCCATTTGGTTATAGTCTTGCTGTACCACTCTTAGTTATCATCGATCTGCGGGGCATGAGGCGAAGACTCAAGCCATATTGCCCAACAACGTCCTTGAAACTAAGTTTAGGACATGTATCACCTCTTTTAAGAGTGATCCCATTCCCTTAAGTCCTTTTGAGGACAACCTCTTCAACTTCTTCTACTTTGAAGGTAGTATTGCTTCACATGAACAACCTCTTGCCCGTGGTTAGGGCGTAACCGGATCATATATTATCTAGAGACTCTGGCCCTCTCCAGTTGCCCATAGTCTTTGTATGACTGAGTGTCCAATATCTTTTCTGTCATTCTTTTGGCCTTCAAATAATTCAAGATCTAGAGATTCTGACCCACTCCAATCGCCCGTAGGATTCATATGACTGAGTGTTCAACGTTGTCATGTCATGTGATGGATCTGGCCCACTCCAGTCGCCCGTAGGCTTTGTATAACTGAGTGTCCACTACTATTCTGTCAAAAGATGGATCTTCTGTCGGAAACGATTACAAGTTTGTTTCTATTCCTCTAGTCCTTGTCTTTAGTCCTCTAGTCATCTTCCCTTGCTTAGGCTTCTCCATAAATCATGTTTATTACAATCTAAGTCCATTTATTTTAGTCCGTTGTTTATAACAGTCCAATCATTAAATGGGAAGGTGAGTAGTCCAATTTTTTATTTTAGGGTGTAAGGAATATAAGTTTTTAATGAAAAACACTTCATATTCCTACCATTGATTTATTCCCTTTTATTCAGAAATTCTCGAAACATATTATGGACAAGGAAGACTAATTAACTCATACCTTTGGAATCTGGCCCACGTCAGGGACGTATCCAAATTCTCCTTACCATAGGATGGAGGCTCTCTGCTATGAGATGGAACATCATCTTCAGCCTTCTCCTCGTGTCTTAGTTGACATCCTCAACCTCTCGTGGATGCTTGTTTCCGCCACTCTCGGGAGCGGTGACAACAACTCTTCCTAGACCCTTAGCCTTTCCAACATGACTATCAACAATATCTTCAATTTCAAGATCAACAACTGAGATCTCACATTTGACGAAAATAGATTTGTAACTATCATCAAAGAGACACCCAAAACTAGGACTAGATTTGTTGGCACACATCTTTCGAGCACTAGTACAAACATTATCTTAAGATTGTGAGTAATTACAATGGATGTATGAGAATAGTGTGCAACTATTACTAGTATTTGAAAGGATAAACAAAATGAATTATAATACAATAGGCTTGAAGCCTAACAAGAGTTGTGACAACCACACCAAAGTTTGGTTCTTGATCCGTATTGATATCTGCGTTCGTGAGTCCGTCTTGAGTGTTTGCTCCAATTGCAACAAACTTCTTGACCTTGATAGCAACAACAAAATGTTTAGGAATCTGGAAATAGAACAAGTAAAATAGTTTGCTGAGTCGATTGATATTCAATATTTCCTTAAGATAATATTGCCCCGTATAATCCTTTAACGGTGTGTTGACAACTTATCTCCTAAGATAAAATAACAATCAAACAAGTGAGCAAAGGAGGCTCAATTGTTCGCTAGAAAAGAAGGATCTTTGAGTGTGTGAAAGATTGCAAGAGAGGAAGAGATTTCAGAAAATCTGAAATCATACAAGTATGGAGTGTCTTTGCAAATGAACCCATGACTTCATTTTATAGTGTGGAGAAGATGACCTTCCACATAGCCAAGTAAAGGCCTTGAATGACCATGTAATGGCCTTGAATGTAGAGTTACAATTCAGCCAAATAATGGCTGAATTCATGTGGGAAATAATGGAGGTTTAATGCTCCAAAACCAGCCCAAAAGTCATGTCTTTTCGTCTCCCGTCGTGACTGTCTAGAAGCCAAGAACCGCGGCGCTTTACGTCCAGTAAATAAATGGAACACAAAACGCCATTTAGCGCCGCGGCTCAAGGGAGGAGGCGCCGCGGCCCTGACGATGTTGCGCCGCGGCCCTGACGACGTTGCGCCGCGGCCCTTCTTGGCTCAACGGCGATTTATGACTCGTTTCATCTTTTAACATATTGTACACTTCTTCCTTTATTTACCAACGTGAAACCATTGTCATTTGGCCAATAACCGCCTATCCTCTTATGTCTCAAACATTTTGTATACGTACCAATATCTCTTCCACTAAGAAAATTTACGATCCTTGGTACAACGTGTGCACGTGTGTAAAAATGATGTTTCCGACGTGCGGGGCCCCAATTATTTGAGTCATAATTAATATGATTAACTTTTATTTCACATTTAATAAATTTCCAACAAAAACAACAACTAACAAATGAGCAAATGAAACTCAAGTGTTTCTAGAGAAAAACTTTGAGTGTTTGAAAGTTGCTAGAGAGGAAGAAGTTCAGAAATTTCTGAGTGTGTTTTCCAATTGAGCCAAATCCTCAATTTATAGTAGTGTCACTAGTGTAAGAGTGGCCATTTAAATGCCATGTAGTGGCCATTTAAATGCCATGTAATGGCCATTTAATCCACCAAGTAATGTAGCCGCAGATTTATGGAGGAAAAACTGACATGTTAATGCTTCAAAACGTCTCCATAATCAGCCAAACTTTTGGACTTCCATCACACAGTCACTGCCTCAGAAGCGCCACAGCGTTGCAGAATTAGCGCCGCAGCTCCAGTAAGGATCTGACCAATTAGCGCCTTGGCGCTGGTTTGGAGGCGCCACGACTCCGACGAGTTGGCGCCGCGGCCTTTCGTGGAAACGCGACCCTATTCGACTCGTTTAATCTAACACTTCACACACTTCTTCCTTCATTTATCAACGTAGAATACTTGTCATTTGGCTAATAACCGTCCATCAAACACTTTAATTACGCACCAATATCTCTTTCACTTATAAAATTTACGATATTTGGCACTACGAGTGCACGTGTGTGGAAATAACATTTCTGACATGCGGGACCCCAATTGTTCGAGTCATAAATAATGGGATAAACTTAATTCCACATCAGTAAATTTTGCAACAATCCCCTCTTGAAAGAGACTTTTGGCGCACTCACAAGATACCTTTCCAGTAATCTTTCAGCGGACCGATGTTGCATCCGGATAGGTGGATTCAACTTTGAACCTTCTATAGTTGAATACCATATGACTTACTTACTACGCGGTGAACGTGATGTCTTGAACCGTCAGTGTTTAGTGTAAGCCATGTCAACAGTACCAACACAACAACTTCCCTTACTCTGTTCTTCATAATGTTTTGTCCATTGTGGCTGTGGACACTTCTTGGATTCTTAAGTGCGTTCATTTGAGGCGGCCTGTCCTCGCACTTAAATAGGCGGTCTCCTACAAGGTATCCTGCTATACCCTACTTCACAAGTGTTAGGAACCATTAAAATTTTTCCCAAACCTAACCTCAATCGTTAAGGATCATTAAAGGTTTTGGAAACCTTGCCTCTACCCACAATGCAGATAGCACCTAATGTCTATCTCGTGAACCGCCTTGGGTTTATGTTCCTTACATAAATTATAACCCGAAGTGCTCTTGCTTCCACTCAAGCGCTCAAGCTCAACTGAATCTTTACAGCTTAGTTTTCCCATTGAACCTAATTCCTGGGATCTCCGGTCAGTAATGTTGGGTTACCACCGTATCAATCTTTATTGTTTGGGTTTTAAGCCCATTCCCCTAGACAGACAGAACATCTGATCTCTAGGTATGCCCTTAGTCAAAGGGCCTGCTATGTTCTCCTTTGATTTTACATAATCAATGAAAATAATATCTGTGGTGATTAGCTGCCTAACGGTCTTATCCTCTTATGTCTCCATCGAATATGATGAGATTTGCCGTTGTACATAGAACTCCGTGCTCTTCCTGGACTCGACTGGCTGTCGCAGTAGATCATTACAGAAGGTACATGTTTGTCCCAATATGGGACGTCCTCTAAGAAGTCATGAAGCTACTCAACTTCTTCTCCTGCTTTGTATAAAGCGATAAACTCCGACTCCATCGTGGATCGGGCGATACAAGTTTGCTTAGAAGATTTCCAAGACACAGGCCCACCACCAATTGTAAATATATACTCACTGATTGACTTGGTTTTCTCTATATCAGATATCCAGTTTGGATCACTGTACCCCTCTAGTACAGTTAGATATCTCGAATAATGTAACCTGTAAGTTAGCGTGTATTTTAGGTACCGTAGTACCCGATTCAACGCTTTTCAACGATCATCACTTGGATTACTGGTAAACCTAGCCAACTTGTTGACTGCATAAGCATTATCAGGTCGGGTGCAGTTTGTTATGTACATCAAACTCCCAATCACCTGCGCATATCGCTCCTGGCATACGGGAACACCACGATTTTTATCAATCTTTTGTTTCATATCTAGTGGTGACTTAATCGGCGAACTATCGAACATCTCAAACTTTCTCAACACATCCTCGATGTAATGAGACTGAGATAAGACCATCCCGTCAGACGTCTTAGAGATCTTGATCCCTAAGATGACATATGTGATACCCATATCATTCATGTCGAAACATTGTTTCAACATGTTCTTAGTCTCTAAATCAAACTAGGACTGCTCCCTGTGATCAACTGTCATCTACGTAAAGACATATCATGACGAATGAGTCAGAATTTCATGTAGAAAAATTTGTCACACTCATTAATGGAGAAATCCTTCGATAGTAGAGTACTATCAATTTTTTCGTGCCATTACCTCGGGGCCTGTTTTAGCCCGTACAGAGATTTGACAAGTCGACAAACTTTCTTCTCTTGCCCTAGAACCACATACCCCTAGGGTTGTTCCATATAAATTTCTTCTTCCAAATCACTATTTAGGAAGACTGTATATTTGATGTATCTCAAGGTCACGCAACGCTGCAATCGTAATGAATTCTCGTATGGACGTTATCCTAGACACCGAAGAGTACATGTCAAAGTAGTCAAGGCCTTCCTTATGTCGATATCCCTTGACTAACAACCTGGCCTTGTACTTGTCTATAGACCCATCTGTCTGATACTTCCGTTTGAGTATCCACTTACAACCCAACGATTTGTTTCCCGGAGGAAGATCAACCAACTTCCAAGTGTGGTTGTGCTGGATGGAGTCTATTTCACTCTCAATAGGTTCTTTCCAGAGCGGTGCTTCTGGAGTTGACAATGCTTCAACAATTGTCTGTGGTTCGTTGTGAAACATATAAGCCACAAAGACAGGACCGAATGTTTTATCCTTCATAGCCCTTTTACTTCCATCTCTGGAGTCTCCAAGTTCTAAGAATCCGGAACACTAAATTCTGGATATTCAACCACTTCAGAGTCCACTAGATCTGAACCACCTAGATCCGGACAGTCAACGACTCCTGGATCATGAGAGCTTTCTTCATAACTTCGTTTTCGAGAGGTTATGTCTTTTTACTTTCTAGGAAACGTATCCTCAAAGAATTGGACATTCCTTGATTCCATGATCGTACCCCCGTGGATATTTGGTACATCTGACTTATGCACTAAGAAGCGTTAAACGCTACTGTTATTTGCATATTCGATAAAAATGCAATCCAGTCTTAGGCCCAATCTTGACATGTTTTGGCTTAGGTACTTCAACCTTTACCAAACAACCCCACACCTTTAAGTATTTGTAGGTGAGTTTATTTCCATTCCATAGCTCATATGGAGTTTTGTCCTTACCTTCATGTGGGACTCTATTAAGAATCATATTAGTGGTAAGGAAAAGCTTCATCCTTACTTTTCAATAAGTAAAGGTAACAATACATAGTATTATCATCTATGAATGTCACAAAGTACTTGTTCCCCCTCTAATTTGTGCAAACTTCAAATCACATATATCTGTGTGAATAAGTTCTAGAGGAGCGATATCCCTTTCAACGGATCTAAAGAGAGTCTTAGTGAGTTTTGCCTCTACGCACACCTCACACTTACGTTGAGAGTTTACGTCGATAGACGACAACAACTCCAACTTTACCAACCTTTGGATGAATTGATAGTTTACATGTCCTAATCTATGATGCCATAAATTAGAAGACTCAAGCAGATAAGAAGAAGCTTCAACTTTATTAATAGAATGCATTACAAACATGTCGTTAACCTTGAAGAGGTCTTCACAGACGAAGTCCCTTCCCACAAAGGTTCCATTATTGGTGATTACAAACTTATTGGACTCAAACACTAGCCTAAAACCAACATTAACCAATAAAGGACCTGAAATTAAATTCCTTCTAATATCAGGGACATGCATCACCTCCTTCAAAGTGAGCTCCTTGTGAGAAGTCATCTTCAGGACCATATTTTCTACCCCCAGCACGTCAGAGGAAGCGTTGTTACCCATGAACAACTTCTTGTTTGGAACTGGTGTATACGTGGAGAGGGTATCTGTATTGGAATATATGTGGCTGGTATCACCAGTGTCCATCCACCACTGCATGTGATTCTCAACAAGGTTTGCTTCAAGCACCACCGCCGAGAACTCCTCAATCATGTCGTCAAGAAGTGTGTCTTCGACGACGTTAGCCTGTGCCTTTGACATTCTCTTTTTGCTCAGTCTTGAGCTTGCGGTAGTCCTTGATCATGTGACCAGGTTTCTCATAGTGGTGGAAGTTCCCCTTTAACTTCTCAGCCGTCTGGGTCTTGCCATATTTCTGGAACTTGCGCTTCTTGCTTGTGTCCCCTTTGGCCTCAGCCAGATTTGCCTTTGCCTCAGCGGGTTGCTTTCCCTTAGACAATGCCTTCTTATTATCTTCTTGAATCTGGAGTTTGATAATAAGTTCCTCAAAGGTCTCGAGTTTTAAGTAACTCATGAACTCATTCCACGAGGGAAGTAACTTCTCAATTAGTGATGCATCCAAAAACTACTCATTCCACGAGGGGTAAGGTGAACATTAAAATTCAAATTGAAATGTCTTTTTGGTTTAAAAATACCCCGTTGACTACGAGTGACTGGACCAAGACTCTGGACTGGATTGGGTGAATTTTGGGAATTTTCGGGAATTTCTGGAATTACCTTCGAAGGCGCCGGGCGCTAGGGGCGAGGACTGCGGCGCCAGAAGTGCAGGGCCGCGGCGCTGACGGCGATTTTTTGGGAAAATCTGAAAAATGACGTAGAACATAGGGGGAGATATCCTCATCCAAAAAATCATAAGAACTAGACACGGGTTTTTCTACTTTAGAAAAGGAAAATTGAGATTCATCAAAGAGAACATGATGACTAATGATGATTCATTTAGAGGACAAATCAAAGCATTTATAACCACGGTTAGGGGTGTTCACCGGTCCAGAACCGGACCGGACCGGAACCGGAATGGACCGGAACCGGAATGGACCGGAACCGGAATCCGGAAATTTTCCGGACCGAGGACCGGACCGGAATATTCCGGTCCGGTCCGGTCCCAGTTGGACCGTTTTTTTTTTTGTTAAATGCAATTTATAAATTATAAATTTTTAACAATGTCTTCGTTTATCAATCTCATTAATTATGTTTGTTTTTTTCCTTATCCTTCAATATACTTTATTTCATTAATATGACTAACTTAAAGAAAATCACCAAATGTACTTGGTTCGTATACGAACTACTGAACTACTCATTAATTAAAGTTACACACCAAATTTATATTTTCTATTTTCTATTTTCTATTTGGAATTTGGACATTCCTGAAGCATCGACATAAATTATAGGTAGGGAGAGAAGAAAGTAAAGTAGTTGTAAATTGATCAAACTTTATATGATCATAACTTTGCGCTCGAACGTCCGTTTCACATATTATTATTTTTGATTTTGCGTATTTTTTCGATACGGGGGTGGTAAAACCGCGGCCAGGCCAATTTTCTGAAAAACGTCTTTTTCCCCGCTCAATTTGAATTTCCCCCCAAATTGTTACGTTTTTTCTATTTTCAAAGCTAAATCTCGTGATATACAATAGGTTTCAACGTTCAAATTTCATGGTAATGTGTCCGGGAATGTCAATTTCAATATTAAAAATTCAATTTAACAAAAAAAAAAATCTGGTCCATTCGGTCGGACGGAAAATTCAGTTTTACCGGACAGACCGAAACCGAATCCACCATTTTGACGGACCGGGGACCGGACCGGAATCCACCGGTCTGGTCCATTCCGATCCGGTTTTCCGCACTCCTAACCACGGTGATTTGACGGAAAACCCAAAAACACACAAGGAGTAGAACATGCCTGAAGTTTATTGATTGTAGTGGATGGAAACAGTGGATAGCATAAGCATCCGAAGACCCTAAGATGAGAATATGACGGAGACTTATTAAATAAGACTTTGAGAGGGGATGAATATGTCAAACCTTTAGAAGGAAGAACATTGAGTAGATCGGTAGCCATTTGTAGCGCATGATGCCAAATAATGGAGGAACGGAAGAATGAACCAATAAAGTGCGGACAATATTATTAATGATACGAATTTTTTGCTCAGCTTTTCCATTTTATGAAGATGTATGAGGACAAGAAAAATGAAAATTTATCTCATTTTGAGCACAAAACTCCCTAAATTCCCCATTGTCATACTCTTTGCCATTATCACATTGAATGTTTTTGATTTTCCGTTCAAATTGTGTACTTATGAAAGCTCTAAATTTTATGAAAATGGAAAAAACTTGAGATTTTTTCGCAATTGGAAACGTCCATAAATATTTAGAATAGTCATCTAATAATAAACCATAATAACGATGATCCATAGAACTGAGAACCGGAGATGTTCATAAATCACTATGAATAATATCAAATGGCATTGAAGTAGTAGAATTCGACGCTACAAATGACAACTTAATAATTTTTTCCCAAAGCACAGGATTGACAAAGTGGAGTACTACGCGTACCCTTACAAAAAATAAACTTATGTCTATCTAAAGAAGATAAAATAGACGACCCTGGATGACCTAGACGAGCATACCACAAGGAAGGAGCAAGAGCTGCAAAAGTGGATGGTATAGCTTGACGCGAGATGCTGAGACTTGGAGTGATTGGATAAAGATTACCCCTAATGTTACACCTCATGAGATGACTCCCCGTTTTGAAATCCTTTACAGAAAACCCAAACATATCAAAATTAATAAAAACCCAATTATCAGTGGTGAATTTACGGACAGACACCAAATTCTTAATCAATTTTGGGGCATGAAGGGTATGTTTCAGGACAAGGGGTAGATGAGGAGGGGACAAAGTTTTATGACCATAACTCTTAATTGGAATAGAATTGCCATTATCAATAGTTATACCACGATTAGTGCTCAAATTGGAATAAGACGAGAGAGTACCTTGATCGGATGTCATGTGGATAGTGGCGTCGGTGTCCATGTACCAATTTGGGTGCAGTTGAGTCAAGCCAAGCTTATGCATCACTGCTTGATGTCGATGCAGGTGGGGCTGTGTGGTGGGCGATGAAGTGAGGTCGAGTATCTTTGGTGTTGGGCCGCCTAAGATGGTCTGAGCCGTGAAGTGCAGTAGGAAGAAAGGCGCGGCCCGAGGCCAGTAAGGTGGGAACAGCGGTCTTTGTGTGGCCAGGACCATCGCCATCGCCTGTCCGGGAGGTCCTGTGGGCTCGGGGCTATTCTTCTTCTTGGCGGTTGCCTCCGTTGTTGATGCCATGATTCTTCTGACTCTGGCCCTTCTTACCACCCCCGTTGTTGTGATTTTGAGTCATGTTGGCTGGATTGGAAGGAGTAAAATTGGAAGCAGATATCATGACGACAGGGCTGGCCCCAATCGCCACTTTCTTAGCCAATCTGGCTTCCTCCAAAGTAAGCATAGAACGAGCTTGATAAAACCCTGGCAGGGGGTTACTCTGATGAATCACCGAAGTAACACTGCTATAGGCCTCTTACAGGCCTGCAACCATCTGAAGAACTAGACGACTTTGAGAAACCGGAGAACCCACGTTGTTGAGTTGATCTGCCAAGTCCTTGAGACGTTTGCAATAAGAAGAAACGTTGGAAAAACTCGCCATAGCCACCTGGGAGAATTCCTGCTCAAGGATAACAATTCGAGAATGACTGTTATCTTGGAATATGTCGCGCAATCAATCCCACGCCGCCATAGCTGTGGAATTTGGTTCCATAATTGTCTGTAAAAGGTCAAAAGAGATAGTGACATAAATCCACTGAAGAACCTTGACATCAAGAATGACCCATAATTCTGGATCTGCCTCTTTAGTGGGCACAATTGTCGTAGAAGTAGATGTCGTATCTCCCCCATTTGGAGGAGTTGGAGGAATGATATGGTGGAGGACTTTATGTGCCAAAGAATGAATCTTAAATAATTTCGCCCACGTCCCATATTGAACGTTTTCTAGGTCAAGAACGATAGGAAGAACGCTCTTAATATTAGAAACTGTGAGGGCAGGGTGAAAAGTGTTCTTATCAGCCATAGGGAATAGAACAACAAGATTCAGAGAAGGAAATTTGTGAGAAAGGTTTTTGGAAAAGAAGATACTCGGTTTTTGTGAAAGAGGAAGAACAAAAAAAATCAAGAATATAGAGCAAAATTTCGAGAAAAGAAGAAGAAATTTTGAGGAGCGGAAGCAGGGTAAAAAGAACTTAGACTGAAAATAATAATCTCTTGATTATTCTTATTAATGAAAGACATATATATACAAGTTACAAGGAATATCCTCTTTCTATTCTACCTAGAAATCCCTATTCTATAAGAATACTAACTTTACAATTATGGTAATATTACACTACTAATTAAGATACAAACCTAAATCTAATATTCACCAAATATACAAAGGAAATCTAAAGGGTCTCATATACACTTTAACAGCGACACTTGTTGAGTCAACAAATCAGTTAATTTGCATGTGTTATTTGTCTATACTTGTGATTAAAGTGCATGCTTTACGGAAAGAACAAAACCCGTTCTACTATTTTTTGTCATGTGTATGTAGCTGAGGAACATGAGCATGATGTGTAACTTATGTTACATTTATCTGTCATTTATTGATCATCCTTGACCTGCCCTAAAAATGAATTTCTCAATGTATCAGGGCATGTTGCACCACGTGAGGTGGGTGTGTTTGACATGGAATCCACAAAACATTTATTTAGGAAGCATTTAGTTACAACCTTACATTTTCTTATTTCTTTTCCATCGTAGAAATATAACATCTTAGAAAGTTGTTATGTCTTCTGGTTTAATTTTGAGATTTGGTCCAGTTTATATGAAGATGGTTTTTCATATAGTTAGCACATTTGTGACTGCTTAGAACTTAGCTTTAAATACATTAATCCTTTCATTATACATTAAATTTCAGTTTCATGTTTCTTAGTGTTTATTGACCAGTTTATTAAGTTTTGCTCTATTTCTATAGTAAGTGTCAAGTTTAAATACAATGTCAGTTTCTCTAACATTGTTTGGTTGATATTCTAATTTGTTATTGTTTATATTTTTTGCAGCCCCTTTTGCATTGATGTTTCAAACTTTGAAGGTGCATATAAATTACACTTGATATATTTGAAGAAGAGTTACTTATCATTTTGCAAGGACTGCCAATGTTTTTAGCTATCGATGTTAGCTGTTTGTGTAAATAGTATGGCAACGTGTACCATAGTTGTACAATGACACTAACGAGAGATTATATGTATGAAACAATGATATTATTGAATATTTTGTTGAAATCCAGGTGATTTCATGTGCTATAAGTTGTATAATATTGTAGTGAAATATGGTCAATATATTTTGTTGTTTTGTTTGTGTTGCACAAATAATTTGAAGGGACCAATTATTGATTATGTATTGCACAGGAAGACAAAAATTATCCAGCCAATGACAAATCAATTTTTTTTCTTTTGGATTTTAGCTCTCCTCTTATGTTGTCTACATTCATTAGGATAGAAATCCAATGGTCTCCCTGTCAAAACAAACTCAACAAAAATTTGGAAAAGAATCTAATAAGGAAAGGCTGAGGAATCCTCCTTATTCGTAATCCTTTTTCTCACCCATACCTTTTACACAACCATATTTCTTTTGGTGATCCCATCTTATCACCCAATAATGGATTTTCTGTAATTTGATAATTACACAAAGAAAGGTTTAATAGAGTAATCTGCACCCAAAGGTATATAAGTATATCATTTATACACGATAAGTAATATCTTGCTAATGACAACATATAATAGGGTTTTATCAATATTTTTTAAGTAATCTGACAGTGTAATTTTTTTTTTACTCTTTTCATCGTGTCACCCCCTATATTCAAACTTCTTATATAGGATAAACATCATGGGCTGCAAAGTAGCGTTTTCCAATTTTAGAGTACTATCTATCGTTGAGTTTTGAATTATTATATGTGATCCATTCCTGGTTTGTTTCTTCTGTTGAGATCCCCACACATACGAAATGATATAAAAACCCAATAAAGGCTCCTCACTTTTGCACTTCTCCAAAAAGTTTCTCAAAGAGAAACAAAAAAGAGTACACTATTATTGATGGAGACATTCAAGTTCACCACTTCTCTTCTTTTATTGGTCACTCTCTTTCTTTCAACCATTGTGTCTCAAATCAATGGAGGAGGAATCAAGACACAAAGTGAAGCCCTTGGCCAATTTTACAAAGCCAAGTTGAAGCAAAATTCCAACATTGACAAAAGACATTTTGATGCAAATCTTGTTGATCATAATGATCTCCAATATCTTCATATTGCTTCTAAAAAAAGTGTGGTTTCTCAAGAGGTTTTGGAGAATGACAAGATCCAGAAACTTCCAGGCCAACCTCCAGTAAAATTTGAGCAGTATGGTGGATACGTTACAGTTGATGAATCTGCTGGTAGAGCTTTCTATTATTACTTTGTTGAAGCTCAACACTCTAAGGAATCCTTGCCCCTTCTTCTTTGGCTTAATGGAGGTAATTAATCTAAAGGATTTAGTTTATATCCATCGACATTTTTAAAAACTTTATACGTAATTTAACGTGCTGTAGTATGCTAGTTACTACAGTTTATTAGCTAACCGATTATGTTTACGATAGAAGTTTATAATTAATTCACAATTAGTGCATAAAACTTGAATTATTGTATCTAACATTAAAGTTTGAAGTTATTTCTTACCTAACAATAATGTTACAATGTCTAAATCTGTCATCCTTGCATTACATCGGAATATAAACATCCTAAGTCTGTTCTTTTATTTTTTTTTTTTTTTTTTTGAGTTTAATTAAGTTATATGCTTTACACAATCAGGTAATTTATGATTTATAAAGTCATTATGGTAAATCTATACAATAAACATTGGTTGGTAACTTGATAAAATAGTAATTGATCTACTGTCAGAAGTTAAATTTCACAATGTTCGCTTCAATATTGTTTTCTTGTTTGGTTAAACGTCATTCGTTTTTTTTTTTTGACAGGTCCAGGATGTTCTTCTCTTGCATATGGAGCCTTTCAAGAACTTGGACCATTTAGAGTAAACAGTGATGGAAAAACACTTCACAAAAATAATTTTGCATGGAACTATGGTAATTTCAATTTTCACCCAAGTAGATAATTAAGTACTATATTATCTCTCTAACTTGTACTAATTTCTTTTCTTTTGATCAAAATTATTAGCTGCCAACGTATTGTTCTTGGAGTCTCCAGCTGGAGTAGGATTTTCCTACTCTAACACATCCACTGACGTTAAAATTGGAGGAGATAAAAAAACAGCCAATGATAATTACCAGTTCTTAGTGAATTGGCTTGAAAGGTTTCCAGAATACAAGGATAGAGATTTTTACATATCTGGAGAGAGTTATGCTGGACATTATGTACCTCAATTGACAAATACAATTCTATATCACAACAAGAAAGCCAACAAGAATATCATTAATCTTAAAGGAATCTTGGTAAGTCTCTTCTCAAATTTCCATATAATTAACCTTTGTATATATTTGTTTTTGGCCTTTGTGTTGAATAATGTTGGACTCTTACAAGGCCGAAAGGTATTAAAAATTAATTTTTAGATTTGGATCTTACAAAAAAACATTTATTTTCTCTTTTTCCCACTCAACATGGAGTATAACAACAATATACCCAGTAAAATTCCATAACGTTGGGTGTGAGAAGGGTAAGTTCAGTGGGGAAAAAACAAATGTTTTTTGTAAGATCCAAATCTAGAAATTAATTTTTAATACCTTTCGGCCTTGTAAGAGTCCAACATTTTTCAACACAAAGGCCACTGAACATGGAGTAATAATTGAAATTTGAAAAGAATCACAAGAGTATGGAAGTTTCAAGGATGAGGCCAATTGATCATATTATAGGAGTTAGAACACATGGCCAGGCCTACAATTATTATCCCGCATGTGGCCATAGACATTTTTTTCTTGACAGCAATGAAAAAGTTAGTGTCACATGCAACAGGCTCGACAATTAGTTTATCCATTACTAACACACACACATATAATTTTGTAGTTAGTTACATAATGTATAGACTGATCAGAGATTAATACAATATCATAAGGATATATGCGATTCAAGTTACAAAAATCACTTAAGATTAAGCTAATTTTGATTGTTAAAATATAATCTGATCCCGTTAACTCTTTTAATAATTGATCAAAGTGATAATCAATACTCTCTTTGTCTCAATTTATGTGATACACTTTCTTTTTAGTACGTCTAAAAAATGATTTTATTAAATATATTTAAGAGCAATTTAATTTTAAAATTTCCATTTTAATTAAAAAATCTTTATTTCTTTTAAATTTTGTGTTTCTGTCAAACAAAATCAAATAAGTCGGAAGGGAGGAGTATGTCCTTTTTAAGTAATGCTCCTATTATATCTCACATTTAATTTTACTTTGATCAATTAAAGTGGGAAAAAGGGACAACAGCCCATATTACCATATTAGTAAATAATGCAGGGCCGTCTTTAGGTCCGTGCGAGGTGTATTACCACACATGGCCACCCGAAAAATGAAAAATTTTAGAATTTTTTTTTCCATTTTTTATTAAATAGTATTAGTCAGAATTTACTGTAAAAATCCATAATTCGCAGGTCTTAGCCCAATTAAGAGCATACTTTTACGAATTAGAATAGGACCCTCAAAATATTTGAGACGGCCCCGAGTAAATGGAACAACGCAAAATAAACTAAAATGAAATTATGGATGGACTTTACTGACTAAAACTTACTAAGTTTGCTTAATTGCTAAAGAAGCTCATGAAGACAATGACATAGCAACTGTTGTCTGTTGCCTAGTCTATTAAACACAAAATTTACCACCTAAAGATATATTTTAGCATAAATTATATAGTACAGCTGTAACTGCTTAGCTGCAAATGTTTGTGTACTAAAGGAAACAAACAAGATGAACAGTAAGTACTATAGACTATAGTGCAAGGTAGGAATCACCATAAGCTAGTTAATTCCATGTTACATTTTATATCTAGAAAGAAAAGTAGCTGTCAAAGACAGATGGATCAAATATATTAGTTTCATAATGTGACAGTGAAGTATGAATGACACCAATATATCTTATGTTTAGATAATGACAGTATGGAGTTAGTCATCAGTTGTAGTTCACAAAATGTTATAGCTAGTGTCATAAATGTCGGGAATAAGGCCAATTTTATGTAATGTATGTTTCTGTAAATCTTGTGGATTCTCTTTTTAGAAGCTACTTGTAGAAAATAAAATAATTAAAAGTCAATTTCATGTTTCTACGGTTACAAAGAGTAAAATATGATTCAACTATAAATACATCCCTTATATTTTAAAACTAGAGAAAATAAGGAGAATATATTTCAATTCTTCAATGTTTTGGCTGGTCAAAACTTTTGATTTTATTTTTAGAAAAATAAGTTTTTTTTTTTAAAATGAAGAAAATGACTTTCCTATTAAAACTAGAGAAAATAAGTTTCATAAATGACATTCACTAGTTATCTCCTCCCCACCCTTCAACATACCCCCACCCCCGCAGCCTCCACACCCATTCCCATAGTGTTTTCCTAGCTAGATGGTATACAAATGTTTTTAGTATAATATTTTATGTTTACATATCAAACACAAGAAAGTAAGTAAAAAAAATCACATATTTTTCTGAAAAACATTTTTCAAGAAACAATTTCAGTAGAAATCATTTTTCTTCGTACCAAACAAACCCTTGGTTTAACTTAATTGGTTCTAATTAAACATGTACAAATTGTGGTTGCAGATTGGTAATGCAGTGATTAATGATGAGACAGATACAAGAGGAATGTATGAGTATTTTGCAAGTCATGCCTTAATTTCTGATGAAGTTGAAGCTGAAATTCAGAAGGAATGCAAGTTCACAGTCCCAGAAAGTGAAGAATCGGAGGAGTGCCAGGTGGCATTAGGTACATCAGAACATGATACTCGCCCCACTGATATCTACGCCATTTATGCTCCACTCTGCCACAATACTAACCTTACCGCCAAGCCCAAGAAACCTTCTGTAAGTCTTCTAATTTTGAGCTTGTACATGCTTTACTTAAATTTAGCCAGACAACTCTAATAGTAAAAAAGTATCTCACCGTGCATCAAGCTTTCGTTATGTGCGGAATATGAGAAAAGACTGAATCACAAGGTTCTATTGTACGCAATTTTACTCTACATTTCTGCTGAAAATTTATTAACGTGAAATAAAGTTTAACCTATTATTTATGACTCGAAAAATTGGGGTCCCGCATGTCGGAAACGTCGTTTTCACACATAATTTTTGATACTCAATACTTCCTGCACCATCATGCTCCGCTGAGTGTTGTGTTCGTGTCAACCAAATCTTTAAGTGCCGTAACTGTGTAAACATCTCAACGAACTCATGTGGACACTCCTCAGCCCGAGGACAATCTCTTAAAGTTGTTAGAAAAAACACAGTTGTTAAAGTGAAAAGAACTCTTTTTTTTTACTTTTAATTAAGAATAATTGTCCGATCAAGGGCTAACCCACACACAGAGAAGGAAACAATTGAACTATATACAAACAGCTCAAGCTGGAAAGGGGGATAAGCTCGACAAAGACACACGTGCACACGTTGTACCAAAGATAGTAAATTTTCGTAGTGAAAGAGATATTGATACGTAACAAAATGTTTGAGACATGAAATAATAGACGGTTGTTGGCCAAATAACGAGTGTTTTACATTGGTAAATGAAGAAAGAAGTGTACGACATGTAAAAGATGAAACGAGTCGAAAATCGTTGCGGAGCCGCGAAGGGCCGCGACGCAGCACCGTCGGAGTCGTGGTGCCTCCACCAAGATCCGCGACTCTTAAGTGCTGTTTGGCTACTGGAATTTAGGCGTCGCGACGCCTCCCAGGCAGAGCCGCGTCGCTTCGGAAGCAGAATGGTCGACGGGAAGCTGAAAAATTTATGATTTTTGGGCTGGTTTGGGGCGTTGATTCTCCATTACTTGGCACGTGAATTTAATAATTATTTAGCAGAATAAAACCTCATAATAAGTGCAATTACATGGCTATTGATTTCCATTAGTTGGCTAAATGAGAGGTCATATTTACACACTATAAATTGAGGACTTGTCTCAATTGAAACACACCAAAAATCAGATTTCTGATTTTCTTCTTCTCTAGCTTTCTTTCACACACTCAAAAGGTTCTTCTTGTAGTTAACATTTGAGTTTTCTTTGCTCACTTGTTAGTTGATGTTTTATCTTGGGAGACAAGTTGTCAATCACCGTAAAAGAATACATACGGGGCAATATTGTCTTAAGGACAGAGTGCTAATACCTAAATCAACAAATTATTTGTAGTAGTTCACTTTTATTCTTGTTCCAGTTTGTAATCTTTGTATTCGTTACTTCTCATTTTCTTGTAATCGTTATTGTACTCACCGTTTCCACAACTCGAATATGTGACCCTCTAATCACATAACAACAACTTTACCAATTAGCTCCCCTTCCACACAACCTCAATAGTATGAAAAGAAAATTACATAATGGATTAAGTTATTTTAATTAGCTGATTGTATAAGAAAAAAATCTACATGATCAATTTAATTTGATTCTAGGTTACAAATTAATACTCCACCTATCTTGTTAGAGTAAACGTAACTTATCACTAGTTACATATCATTCTGGTAGACAGAATAGGGCTATAGTAATTACTATAACAGAGTAGTTGCAAATAAAGCTACAAACAAATGAACAAAAGCTTAATTATGATATTATTACTGTCTTTTTCCCTTTCATATTTGAAGATATTTATTTATTCACAGTAAAATATGTGATTGAAAGAATACATTTAGCAATAAAATGTTTATTTGTACACAAATTAATCACTGACAATATGTTATACAATGCAGTCAGTGATCGATCCATGTAGTGATTATTACACGACTGCCTACATGAATAGGCCTGATGTTCAGAAGGCTCTCCATGCCAATGTTACCAACATTAAATATTCAACTTGGCAGCCATGCAGGTATTTTCAAATCATTTTACCCATTATTATACTTTTATGCTCCTTTAATCCTAGAAAATACTACTAGTAGTACTATTAAAAAAATAAATTCGGGATTAAACTGAAATTATGTTTTAATTTTGTTTTGCAGTGATGTCCTAACAAATTGGACAGACAGCCCATCAACCATTATTCCTCTTCTCAGAGAGTTTATGGCAAATGATATTCGAGTGTGGATATTCAGGTGACCACCTTATCCTCTACTCACCATTTCCTTTTATTTGGCTTATTTATTTATTTTTGTTCTTTACTTAACAAGATTTTAAGAAAACACACACATTCTAGAAATAAGAAAATGAGAAAGTATCAACAATAACTAGTATGCTAAAAATTTGAAAATGACCAAATAAGAGAGCTTACTGAGTCGACCAAATTCTTGATCTATCTTTAAGATAATATTGCCTCGTATATCCTTTCAACGGTTGTAATGACAACTTATTTCCCAAGATAAAACATCAATCAAACAAATGAGCAAAGGGAACTCAAGTGTTTGCTTAGGAAGAAAGATCTATGAGTGTTTTGTGATTGCAAGAGAGGAAGACAACTTTTGAGAATTGTTTAGTGAATGTGTTTTGCAATTGTGCCAAAGACATCAATTTATAGGTAGATGAATTTGTCTTCTCAATTAACCAAATGAATGACCATCAATGTCAAGTAATGACCATTGATATTGAGGTTAATTCAGCCTAGTAATGGCTGAAATCAATAGCCAAATAATGGAGATTAATTGCTCCAAAGTCAGCCTTAATTCGCCTCCAACGGTACTGAAAAACAGTCGAAGCACCACGGTCCCTCGGGAGGGCACCGCGGTGCCTAAATTCCAGTAAGTCACTGGAACCAAAAACTGAATTAGCACTGCGGTCCTAGGTAGAGGCACTGCGGTGCCTCCAAGCACCGCGGTCCTGTCTTTGTGGCACCGCGGTGCCTCTCCTTATTTCCGTGGCGATTTCTGATTCGTTTCATCTCTTACACATTTCTTCTTTTCATTTACCAACGTGAAACCATTTGTCATTTGACCAATAACCGTCTATTCTTTTATGTCTCAAACAATTCATATACATACCAATATCTCTTCCATTTAAGGAAATAACGATCCTTGGTACTTTATGTGCACGTGTGTGGAAACCATGTTTCCGACGTGCGGGGTCCCAATTGTTCGATTCATAATTAATAGGATTTACTTTATTTCATGTTTAATAAATATTTCCAATAATCCCCACTTGGAAGAGATTTTGGTGCACGCGTATAGTGCCTTTCGAGCAATCACTCGGCGGATCGATGTTGCATCTGGAGAGGTAGCCGGAGCTTTGAACCTTCCATAGTAGAATACCATCGGACATATTTACTGCGCGGTAAACGTGATGTCTTGAATCGTCAGTGTTTAGTATATGTTAAGACAATGGTACCAACACAACACCTTTCCTACTCAATCTTTCTAGTGTTTTGTCCGTCGTGGGTCGTGGAAACCTTTGGATTCTTAAGTGCGTTCATTTGAGGCGGACTGTCCTCGCACTTAAATAGGTGGTTTCCTACAAGGTATCCTGTAATACCCCGCTATACAAGCGTACCATTAAAAATTTACCCAACCTAACCTCAACTATTGAGGATCACTAAAGGTTTGGAAATTTATCATTTACCCCTCTTACAGGTAGCACTTTTTGTCTATCACGGGAACGACCTTGGATTATGTTTCTTAAGAAAGACACATTATCTGAAGTGCTCTTGCTTCCACCGAAGCGCTCACGGAACCTTTACAGTTTAGTTTTTCCATTGAGTTTTATTCCTGGGATCTCCAGTTTGTAAGGTTGGGTGTCCATTGTATCGGTTCTTATTGTTTGGATTTTAAGCCCATTCCACATGCAGAGCAATAAGCGATCTTTGGGTATTTTCGCCGTCGAGGATCTGCGATATTTTTCTTAGATTTTATGTAATCAATGGAAATAATACCCGAGGTGATCAACTGTCTAACAGACTCATTTCTCCGTCGAATATGACGAGACTTACCATTGTATATTGAACTTCGTGCCCTTCCTAGAGCCGACTGACTATCGCAGTGGATCATTATAGAAGACACGGGTTTATCCCAGCATGAGACATCCTCTAGAAAACCATGAAGCCACTCAACTTCCTCTCCCACTTTATCTAAGGCGATAAATTCTTACTCCATCGTGGATCGGGCAATAAGAGTTTGCCTAGAGCATTTCCAAGACACAACTCCTCCACCAATTGTAAAAATATATCCGCTGGTGGACTTGATGTCATCACTGTCAGATATTCAGTTTGCATCGTTGTAACCCTCTAGTACCAAATAGTGTAACCCAAAATTTATCGTGAACTTTAGGAACCGTAGTACCCTGTTCAACGCTTTCTAGTGATCCTCACTTGGATTTTGAGTGAACCTAGCCAATTTATTGATTGCATGAGCGATATCAGGTTGAGTGCAGTTTGTGATATACATCATACTATCAATCACATGCGCATATCGCTCCTGGCGTACGGGCTTACCAAGATGTTTGTCAATCTTTTGAATTATATCCAATGGTGTCGATATGGGTGAACTGTCGAACATCCCAAATTACTTCAGTACATCCTCGATGTAGTGTGATTGAGATAAGACCAGTCCATTAGATGTCTTAGAGATCTTGATCCCTAAGATGACATTTGCAATGCCCATATCTTTCATGTTAAAGCACTGTTTTAACGTGTTTTTAGTCTCTAGGATTATCTCAGGACTGCTTCCAGTGATCAACAAGTCGTCTACATATAAACATATCATGACGAAGGATTCGACATTTCCTTCCATGTAGACACATTTGTCACCTCCATTAATGGCGAACCCTTTTGATAGTAGAGTACTATCAAACTTTTCGTGCCATTGTTTAGGGACCTATTTCAGCCCGTACAATGATTTAACAAGACGACACATTTTTTTCTCTTGTCCTGGAACCACATACCCATCAGATTGGTCCATATATATTTCTTCTTCCAAATCACCATTTAGGAAGACAGTCTTAACATCCATTTGATGTATTTCAAGATCCCGCAAGGTGGCGATAGCTATGAACATACGTATGTATGTCATTCTTGACACAAAAGCGTAGGTGTCGAAGTAATCAAGGCCTTCATTTTGGCTATAGCCCTTGACTACTAACCTAGCTTTGTACTTATCAATAGATCCATCTGTCTTTAACTTCCGTTTAAGGATCCACTTACAACCCAACAGTTTATGTCCCGAGGGAAGTTCAGCCAACTCTCAGGTATGGTTATGCAGGATGGATTCTATCTCACTTTCTAAAGCTTCCTTCCAGAGCGGTGCTTCTGGAGTTGACAATGCTTCGGCGATTGTCTGTGGTTCATCCTGAACCAAATAAGCTTCAAAGTCTGGCCCGAATGACTTGTCCATCCGGGCCCTTTTGCTTTTCCTTAGTTCCATTCCTGAATCTTCCAAGTCCTGAGAATCTGGAATACTGGATTCCGGATAATCAGCTACTTCAGAATTCACTAGATCTGAACCGTTCTAATCTAGGTAGTCATCTACCCCTTGATCCTCAGAGATTTGATCATAACTTCTTTTGCGAAAGGTTATGTTGATTTCCTTGTATGGAAACATGTCTTCAAAGAACCATGCGTTCCTTGATTCTATGATAGTACCTTCATAAATGTCCGGTACATCCGACTTATGCACTATGAAGCGATAAACACTACTGTTATTGACATATCCGATGAATATGCAATCTACAGTCTTAGATCCAATTTTGACCTGCTTTGGCATAGATACTTTTACCTTGGCCAGACAACCTCATACCTTCAAATACTTGTAGGTAGGTTTCTTTCCTTTTCATAGCTCGTATGGAGTCTTATCTTTACCCTGTGTGGAACTCTGTTAAGAATCCTATTTGCGGTAAGGACATCTTTTCCCCACATGTGTTGGGGAAGGCCTGAATTGATGAGTAAAGCATTCATCATTTCTTTCAGTGTTATGTTCTTGCGTTCAGCCACACCGTTTGATTGAGGTGAGTAAGGAGCCGTTGTTTGATGAACTATACCCGACTGAGTACAAATTCTTCAAAAGGCGCTACATATTCTCACCATCTATCGCTACGGATTGTTTTAATCCGTCCGCTTAGTTGGTTCTCAACTTCTGCTTTGTAGCGTTTGAACGCTCCAAAGGCTTCATCTTTACTTTTTAGTAAGTAAACGTAACAAAACCTTGTGCCATCATCTATGAAAGTCACAAAGTACTTGTTCCCCCCTCTAGTTTGAGCGAACTTCAAATCACATATATCAGTGTGTATTAGTTCTAGAGGAGCAGTTTCCCTTTCGACAGATCTAAAGGGATTCTTGGAAAGTTTTGCCTCTACGCACACCTCACACTTATGTTGAGGGTTTATGTCAATAGACGGCAACAATTCCAACTTTACCAATCTTTGGATAGATTGATAGTTAACATGTCCTAATCTATGATGCTATAAATTAGATGACTCAATCAAGTAAGTAGAAGACTCAATTTATTGATAGTTGAAACAGAAGGCATTACAGGTGCAACATTGAACTTAAAGAGGCCTTCACAGACGAAGCCCCCTCCATTTTTAGTGATTACAAACTTGTTAGCCTCTAACACTAGCCTAAAACCAACATTTACTAACAAAGGTCCAGAAATTAAATTTTTTCGAATTTCTGGGACATGCATCACTTCCTTTAGAATTAGCTTTTTTTCGGACGTCATCTTTAGGGTCACCTTTCCTACCCCCAGCACCTTTGAAGAAGAATTGTTGTCCATGAACAACTTCTTATATGTGACTGGTGTATATGTGGAGAAGGCATCTTTATTGGAACAAATGTGACGGGTAGCACCCGTGTCTAGCCACTATTGTATCGGATTCTCAACGAGGTTAACTTCAAGAAGCACCGCTGAGAACTCCTCGATCATATAGTTGACGAGCGTGTCTTCAACGATGTTAGCCTTGGCTTTGACTTTGGCTTTGGCCTTCTCTTTATTCTCACGTTTGAGCCTGCGATAGTCTTTGGCCATGTGACTATACCACAATGATTACAGTTTCCCTTGAACTTTTCAGTAGTTTGGGCTTTGCCTTCCTTCTGGAACTTCCGCTTCTTGCTTGAGTTCCCTTTGACTTCTGTCAGGTTCGCCTTAGCCTCAGCGGATTGTTTCCCCTTTGGTATGACCTTCTTATTGTCCTCATGAATCTGGAGTTTGACAATAAGTTCATCTAAGGTCATCTCATTCATTTTGAGTTTTAGATAGTTCATAAACTCAGTCCACGAGGGAGACAACTTTTCGATCAACGCCCAACCAAGAATTATTCGTTGGGCTTCAATCCTTCCAAATCCAGGTGATGTAGAATCATTTTAAATTCCTGGACATAAGATGACACACTTTTGTTATCCACCATTTGATATTTCAGAAATTTCCCAATGATGAACTTCTTTACCCGCATCTTGGGTGTTGTATTTCTTCTGAATTTTGTCCCATAACTGCTTGACAGTTTCAACGGTGCAGTACACCGTGTAGAGATGATCGGACAAACTGTTTAGAATATAGTTCCTACACATGAAATCACTATGTTTCCATGCTTCGCGAACCATCCTCATGTCGTCAGCGATATGGTTACCTTGGCCCCCTCCCGCCAAATCAAGTTGAGGGTCCACGTCTTCCCTAACTAGTGGAGGGTCTTCGGTTAGGAAACGTGACATTCACATAACCGTCAGAAAAAACATCTTTTGTTGCCATCTCTTAAAGTGAGCACCAATGAACTTTTCAGGATGTTCATGGTGAAAACCAGCGGGTGTCGGGACAGTGGCGCCCCCTTGAGCAGTTGCAAAGGCGTTGGGAATGCCTCTAACAGGGGCATAGATGATGTTGATGCCTTGGGCAGGAGCATAGGCACTATAAGTACCCGGAGCAGCCGTAGAGGCATTGGTTGGACCAAAACCAGTGTTGACACTAGTTGTGCTAAAGGCAATGGAGGCACTTGAAGTGCCAAAAACAGTGGTTTGAAAGACATTAGGAATGTCATGATCAGTGGTGACACTAGTAGTGCCAAGAACAGTGGAGTTGAAGGCAGCATTAGTGCCTTGAGTAGTGGGATTGCCTTGAGCAGCGGTGGAATTTTCAGTGTTGAATTGATTGAATTGATCTTGTCCAGTCATGTTGTTGTTGAAATAGCGAATATTATCTTAAGCTTGTGGGAATTATGCGTAAAACAAGGAAATAAGAAAGTATCAACAACAACTAGTATGTTAGAAATCTGGAAATGATCAAATAAGAGGGTTTGCTGAGTCGACCAAATTCTTGATCTATCCTTAAGATAATATTGCCCCGTATATCATTTCAACGGTTGTAATGACAACTTATCTTCCAAGATAAAACAACAATCAAACAAATGAGCAAAGGGAACTCAAGTGTTTGCTTAGGAAGAAAGATCTTTGAGTGTTTTATGATTGCAAGAGAGGAAGACAGCTTTTGAGAACTGCTTAGTGAATGTGTTTTGCAATTGTGTCAAAGGCATCAATTTATAGGTAGATGAATTTGTCTTCTCAATTAACCAAATGAATGACCATTAATGTCAAGTAATGACCATTGATATTGAGATTAATTCAGCCTAGTAATGGCTGAAATCAATAGCCAAATAACGGAGATTAATTGCTCCAAAGTCAGCTCAAGAATCAGCCTTAATTCGCCTCCAACGGTACTGAAAAACAGTCGAAGCATCGCGGTGCCTAAATTTCAGTAAGTCACTGGAACCAAATACTGAATTAGTACCGCGGTGCCTCCAAGCACTGCGGTCCTGTCCTTGTGGCACCACGGTGCCTCTCCTTATTTTCGTGGCGATTTCTGATTCGTTTCATCTCTTACACATTTCTTCCTTTCATTTACCAACGTGAAACCTTTTGTCATTTGGCCAATAACTATATATTTTTTTTATGTCTCAAACAATTCGTATACATACCAATATCTCTTCCATTTAAGAAAATAACGATCCTTGGTATTTTATGTGCATGTGTGTGAAAACCATGTTTTCGACGTGCGGGGCCCCAATTGTTCGATTCATAATTAATAAGATTTACTTTATTTCACGTTTAATAAATATTTCATATATGCTACAGGACCATCTTAAACATTTTGGGGGCCCTTAATTGGGCTAAGATTTGTGAATTAAGGGCTTTTACAGTAAATTCTGGCTAATACTACTTAATAAAAAATGAAAAAAGGAGACCTAAATTTTTTCGTTTTTCGAGGGCCCTGTGCGGTAGGACACTTCGCACGATTCCAAAGACGGCCCTGATATGCTAGATTCATGGTAAATTAGATGGTTGTTATAATTTCTCAATTTGTGAAGAATTAGGGAAATTTACAAGATTTGCTTAAATTAAAGATATAATAGTAAAAAACACACACGAGCTATCATTTTTTGTGAGTTTCACACTCCATCTATAATATGTTCTGTTCTCCTACTTGAACTTTCACCATCTATTTTATAACATATCTCAACTATCAGTTGTTTCCTTTTTCTACCTGGCGATAGTTCAGGTTGAGAAAGAAAATAACCGATAATTGAGGTGTGAAAATTGGGAAAAAATCAGTATTAACTCTGAATTAAATGAAAGCAAATTGTTTCTTTTCAGGAAGGAGCTTATTGATTGAAATTAAGCTATTGAACTTTGTTATATTTTGAAAATGCAGCGGTGACACGGATGGAAGGGTACCTGTTACTTCAACCAAGAAATCCATTAAGATAATGAAGCTTCCTATTAAAACCCCGTGGCACCCCTGGTTCCTCAACGGAGAGGTATTATTAGCCTCAACTGTCTTTTTTTCAATTTTATTGTATAGTGGGGTAAAAAGAACATTGTTTCAAAGTAAAACATATTCCTATCTTATATACTTTCAAGCGGTTGATATTTTAACTCTGTAAAATATTGTTTGCATCTATTTCTGAAATACCGTTAATTGAAGAAAAAAGAAGTGAAGTCTAAACGGTCATTTCGTTCTGGCTAATACTATTTAATAATAATAAAAAAATAGACTCTAAATTTTTTCATTTTTCAAGATCCCTGTGCGATAGTACAACTCGCACGGACTCAAAAACAGTCATAGAAATATTGCTCTAATCAAAATTTTAAATGTAGGTTGGGGGATATACACAAGTATATAAAGGAGACGTGACATTTGCTACAGTGAGAGGGGCAGGACATCAAGTGCCAAGCTATGAAGCAGCTAGAGCCCTTTCACTTATCATGCATTTTCTTGCTGGAACTGACCTCCCTGATTCTAAGAAAACCAATTATCCGTATTAATAGGACTAGTAATTGTCTAGTCAATTATTTATTCCCTTTAGATCCTTATTCATTTCATGCAATTATGGGTTAGGTTTAAACGAAACGTTGCAGTATATTCCATCTTCTCTTTTCCTTTAGTTCTAGTAATTCTCATGAAATAATTGTTTATTCATTTATTCGGTTTCATAAAGTTTCATTTTAAACCGTTCATTTTTCGTCTTATGTCCTTTATTTATATAGTAAATGATTAGTCCTTTATTTATATAGTAAATGATTAGTGTATAAAATTTTAGCTTATACACGAAAAATTAAATCATTAATTCTTATAAATTATAAAGTTTATTTTCACAATCTAAGATGAAAATTGGACAAATCATCATAATGAGCAAGGCATGTTGTTCGTTATTTTGATTTATTAAAAAGTGAGATTTTTTTATGGGTTAAGATGCCTAGTAAATTTGATGATCAAAGTATATTGTTAAGAGTTTCACATCGGATATGAAATGAGAACATGTACTCCTTATATGGACTTGATCAATCCTCACCCTACAAACTAACTTTTGGGGTTTAGTAAGGCCCAAGATCCATTCTTTATATGGTATTAGAGCCAGTCCATTCCAATTCTTTGTTCAACGATGTTGGACCCGCAAATTATATTATTCACGCTTCAGTTAACAAGGTCTGAAAGTGTGGGGGAGTGTTAAGAGTCCCACATTGGATATGGAACGGAAACATGAACTCCTTATATGGACTTGGACAATCCTCACCATACCAACTATCTTTTGGGATTGAGTTAAGCTCAAGATCCATTCCTTATATATATATATATATATATATATATATATATATATATCATGTGTAACTCTGCAAGTGAATTTTATACCCGACACATGAAATAGGTTAAGCAAAAGTCTAAAGGACTAATTAATAAATTAAATTGTTAGTAATTTAATTTAATTAAATTTTAGCTTATACACAAAAAATTAAATTATCAGTTCTTATAAATTATAAAGTTTATTTTCACAATCTAAGATGTAAATTGGACAAATCATCAGAATGATTGTAGTGCAAAATTAAATAAAATTTATCTTTATAATGGAAATGATACAGTTTCAACTTCTTGTGCTACTACATTTTGAATGTTTTGAACAAATTAAGTATTTTATATTGACTATATAAGTTCATTAAATGGACTTATACTTTTAATCTTAATATAATTATTATGAGCAGTGCATGTTGTTCGTTATTTTGATTTAATAAAAAGTGAGATTCTTTTATGGGTTAAGATGCCTAGTAAATTTGATGATGACAATATGTAGGTGGAATAATAATTAGTTAATAGAATTCATGTCTCGGTTTAGAAATTGATTATACCATTTTATGAAAGCTTATAAGTTTTCATGTGTAACTCTGCAGGTGAATTTTGTATCCGACACATGAAATAGATTAAGCAAAAGTCTAAAGGACTAATTAATAAATTAAATTATCAGTAATTTAATTTAATTGATAAATAAGATTTAATTAGTAATATTCTGGAGCTTGAAATTTTATATATTATTATACTGTGAAAATATATATTTTTATATGAGTAAACTACATTGAAGTTATTATTTATGATGTTTTGGTTAGTCTACCATTTTTTTACTCATGACTATTCATTATGTTAACTTGTAGGAGTCTGGTGAGCTAAATGAAGAAGAAATTTAGCAATCTAACAAATGGACATGTGGGTGGAGGCTTATGTAGATACTTTTGTGAACAATTATTTTGTAATATGTCCTATGGGGTCTAATATTGTAATATTGTACATTTGTGAACAATTAGTAATACAATCCTTTTTTTTTCTTTTTATTATTTATTTTGCAATATTGTGAGCTAATCCTTTTGTAATATTGTACATTTTGTAATTTGTGAACAATCTAGCAATCAAACAGGTGCACATTTACTGCGACGACTTTACCTGGTCGTCACATTAGGGGTTATGGACGTTGCATTAGGTGGGTAAATTAACCCTCAAAACAGTCGCTTATCTAATGCGACGACTGTGCCTGGCCGTCGCATTAGATGGAAGGAGCCGTTGAATTAGATATGCAGCTAATGCGACGACTAAATACAGTCGTCGCATTAGCTGCATATCTAATGCAACGGCTGTCACAACTGTTGCATTAGGGCCTTCTGGTCGTTGCATTAGACCTAATGCAACGACAGAGGATGTCACGTCTCCTAGCCGTTGCATTAGGTCTAATGCAACGGCCAGAAGGCTCTAATGTGACGAGTTTGGGGCGTCACATTAGACCAGAAATGTAATAGTGTAATGGAAGAATTCAAAATTTAACTGAGTACAATTACAAAGTATTAGTGGTCATAATTTATTAGGGTAGAATTAATTCAGCAAGAAATGAATTAAGATAAATTTTCACAAATGACTATGTTTTTTTAGGTATAACTATACTTTTTCTAATTACGTTTCGTAGCTCCAATAACTTATATTCAATTCGGCTGTATTCAATTCGACTGTATTCCGCTTTATTTAATTCGGTTGTATTCATTCGTAGCTACTGTTATATTTTATTCAACTTATTATATTTAAATTTGATTGTATTAAAACAATATAAATACAAAAAATACAAGAATATTCAATTGTATTCAAATTCACTGTATTCATTTGTATACAAAAAAAGCTACAAGCGAAAAATACATAAAGAAACAATGTATTTTAAACTACAAAAATAACGAATACACACAAATCTGAAATATAAGAAATAAAATACGCTCAGATCTAAGATACAAGAAATAATATATGTTTAGATCTGAAAAATACACCCAAATCTGAGAAAAAATTGGTCGATTAGAAACCTGAACGAGAATTATCAGGCAAAAAAGAGCATAAATTTTTAACAGTTACTTGCAATAGTCAATTTAACAAAAAGAGATGAAATAATGGCCACTAAATTAATGCAATTGTTGCTCATAAATCTAACCCATATATCTTTCTCTTCATTGAGTGACTGTTGAAGATATAGATGATACACACTAGATATACAACATTCATACTTCATATACATTCTCGGCTTATGTTAAGTATTGGGCTTATATTAGGACTTACGTTCATGTCACTTTCGTTTATAGCATTGTTGGTTAGTTATAGGTAATTGGCCATATTTGTAATAAGGCCATATAGTGCAAGACTTGCACTATATATATACATTGTGGTTACATTGGAAATAAATCATCAGAAAAGCTCCCAAACCGCTGCCTTCCATTTCTCGTTGCTCTCGTCTTCTTCATCTTCCCTTTCACTGTAGCTCCTTCATCCATGGAGATTTTCTACAGTGAATTGTCAGTATTACAATCTTAACATGGTATCAAAGCCATGCAAGGAGAATCCAGAAGTTATACTGTCGAAATAGAACAGAAACTGAGAGATTCGTCTTGCGAGGTTTGACAGTTAAGTGATTGATTGTCGATTGAGGTTGTTTCTTATAGTTCTACATCTGTAAGTCATTTTACAGTTAAAGGTACGGTTCATAATCAACCAATTGATTTCGATTTGTGTATTTGTTGTCGCTGTCGAAGTTCTCTGCATCGACAATTTCGATTTGTGTATTTGTCGTCGCTGTCGAAGTTCTCTGCATCGACAAATTTTTTTACTGCTTCAAGCTGTAATTGAAGCTTGAGTAACACTAATGGAGAATACCACAACGATTCCGTCTGTTATGCTCGAGGAAAGCTCGATCTCTGATTCAGAGGTCATCGACCACAATCACCCTCTATTCCTGAGTGCATCCGATACAGTAGGTGCCATACAAGTTGAGATTCAACTAACTGGAATGGAAAACTACACGTTATGGAGTAGGGCTATGCAATTGACATTGCTCACGAAAAACAAAATTGGATTCGTCGATGGATCTATAAGACGAGATACATATGGACCAAATCACACAAGGCAATGGGACAAATGTAATGCCTTGGTGATGTCATGGATAATGCGAAATGTAGACAGAAGTTTGTTGAGTGGAATCCTATATAGGACTAATGCAGCAGCTGTTTGGAAGGACCTTAAAGAGAGATTTGATAAAATCAACCTCTCAAGGGTATATCAACTTAAGAAGGATTTAACGATGCTAAACCAAGGAGTTTCACCAGTTTCTCAATACTACTCTAGAATGAAGGACTTATGGGACGAGATAGATTCAATCATTCCACCTCCTACATGTGAGTGCTCGAATCCTAGGGAATATATAGCACATTTGGGGAATCAAAGGCTGTTAGAATTCCTTATGGGATTGAATGATGGATACAACCAAGCAAGGAGTCACATTCTATTGATGTCACCCACACCTAGTGTAAACCAAGCTTATGCTATGATAGCACAAGATGAGAGCCAAAAACAGATTGCCTCACTGGGGAATTCCATGGATAATATAGCACTGACAAGCAGGATTACAGCCAACAAGAGCAGGAGATCACCTGGATTCTGTGATTACTGTCATATGAAAGGTCACAATAGAGAGGGTTGTCATAAGTTGCTGTACTATTGTGACTACTGTAAAAAGCAGGGACACATACAAGAGAAATGTTACAAGCTAATAGGATATCCATCAGACCATAAAGGGAAAAATAGAGCCAATGCAGTTATGGGACCACAATCAGAATATACTTCCAGTCAGAAATCTATGCAGGAATATGAAGGACATTGTGGTGAGTATACAAGTGGAGAAGGCAGTCATCAACTCTCTGCACAGCAACAGGATCAACTTCAGCAGATCATGAGGACCTGCACACCAGAAAAATTAGAGAGGATGATGTCTGCCATGAACCAAATCAAAGGAAAAGGTACTGAACACACCATTGCTGCCAAAGTATGTATGACAGGTAACTGTGCTCACAATGAAGGTAATAATAGCCCATGGATAGTTGATTCTGGAGCTACTAATCATATGGTAAAAGATAGGCATATGATTGAGACTCCTAACTGGTCAGAAAATCCAGGTCATGTGCAGCTGCCTAATGGAGGTGTAGTTCCAATTACACAGACTGGAGAGTGTAGATTGAAAGGAGGTGAATTCATAAAACATGTGCTGTGTGTGCCTAGTTTTCAATTTAATTTGCTTTCAGTGTCAAAATTGACTAAGGAATTGAACTGTAGTGCAAGGTTCTTTCCGGATTTCTTTGTGCTGCAGGATCTCCTCACTGGGAAGGTGAAGGAGATTGGTAGGGAAGTTGATGGGCTATATGTGCTGGATTCTACAAGGAAGCAGGACAGATGGTTAGCAGCTCAATCACACATGTCAAAGTATAGTACAACAGAGGATTTGAAGGTTGCTCTATGGCACAAAAGGCTAGCACATGCACCAATGAGTGTTCTTAGGAAAATAAATACATTCAGACATAATTCTGATTTTACAATTCATCACTGTGACATATGTCCTATGGCTAGACAAACTAGATTACCTTTTCCCACTAGTCAAAGTGTAACTACTTCTCCATTTGATTTGTTACATCTTGATGTTTGGGGACCATATAAGATTGCTACTTACAATGGTATGAAATTTTTTGTCACTGTGGTTGATGATTTCAGTCGATATACATGGGTATTTCTTTTACATATTAAGTCAGATGTGGCTACTATGATCAATGAATTATGCATTATGATTAAAACTCAGTTTGGTGGCAAGGTTAAGTGTATTAGATCAGACAATGGTTCAGAGTTCATCAATAGCTCCTGTAGAGATTTGTTTGCACATTTAGGAATAGTCCATCAGACATCCTGCCCTTACAGCCCACAGCAGAATGGTACAGTTGAAAGAAGACATAGATATATATTAGAACTTGCTAGAGCCATCAAGTTCCAGGGTTGTCTACCATCCAGGTTTTGGGGGGATTGCATAGAGGCAGCAGTGCATGTTTTGAATAGACTACCTTCTGTAGTGCTGGGAAACATTTCTCCTTATGAAAAATTACACAGGAAGGCACCTGTGCTGTCTCATTTGAGAATTGTTGGATGTCTGTGCTATGCTACTAATCTAGTCAAGCTTGATAAGTTTGACACAAGAGCCATTAAAGCAGTGATGCTTGGATATTTATCCAGACAGAAGGGTTACAAACTATTAAATTTGTCTACTAATGCTCTGTTTATAAGCAGGGATGTGACATTCTATGAGGAAATCTTTCCTTTTCAGCAGCAGGAATCTTTAGAAGGGGCTACTGGACTATCTTTGAATCAAGCACAGCAAGGAGTTTTGCCAGATGATGCTGATGTATTCCAACATACTCCTACATCTGGTGAAGCAGATACTACACCTGATGGAACTGCCTACCAGCCTCAAGAAGCTTTGGGAGCTGCAGGGGGGCATCAGGAGGAGTCCACTTTTCCCTCCACAGCACAGACAGATGAAGATATTACAGCACAGACAGATGAAGATATTAGTCCTGACTCAGAGCCACCACTGAGAAGATCTGCTAGACACAGAAAACAATATGCCTGGATGAAAGACTTCATCCAAGCTTCAAAAGGGACACGTAGCGGCAAGATCGCTGTATCCTATGACCAATCACTTAAGCTATGCTGGATTACAGGCAAGGTATCAAAGTTACATTGCAAAAATTGAGGCTGAGCATGAGCCAACTTCTTATTCTGAGGCTGTGAAAGACAATAGATGGGTAGAAGCCATGCACCTTGAGATGCAAGCTTTGGAAAACAACAACACCTGGGAGGTCATAGATCTTTCTAGAGACAAGAAATCCATTGGATGTAAATGGGTTTACAAGATCAAGTATAAAGCGAATGGTGAAGTCGAAAGGTTTAAGGCAAGGCTAGTGGCAAAAGGCTACAATCAAAAGGAGGGGATTAATTATCAAGAAACTTTCTCTCCGGTTGCAAAGATGGTTACTGTGAGGGCAGTGGTGTCAGTAGCAGCTTCAAAGCAATGGCATGTATATCAAATGGATGTCTATAATGCATTTCTACAAGGTGATCTTGTAGAAGAGGTATACATGAACATGCCTCAAGGTTTTGACAACAGGCAAGGGAAGGTATGCAAGTTGATTAAGTCACTCTATGGGCTGAAACAAGCTTCTCGGCAGTGGAACATCAAATTGACCACTGCTTTGCAAGGCTCGGGGTTTGTTCAAAGCTAACTTGACCATTCCCTACTCACTAAGAAGAGTGGTGATAACATAGTAGTGGTGCTCATTTATGTGGATGATTTACTCATTACGGGGAATGATGAGAGTCTTATTCAGGAAACAAAGCAGAATCTGCAACAGACCTTCAAAATCAAAGACTTGGGGATTCTGAGGTATTTTCTTGGCTTTGAGTTTGCTAGGAACAACAGTGGGATAGTGATGCATCAGAGGAAGTACGCCATGGAATTAATATCTGATCTTGGTCTTTCTGCTGGGAAACCTGCCAAGTCCCCTGTGGAGCTTAACACCAAGCTTACTTCTGTGGCATACGACCAGCATATAGGCACAAATTCTGCAACAACCAAGGATCCACTGCTAGAGGATCCAGCAGGTTATCAAAGACTTATTGGCAGGTTGCTATACTTGACAAACACCAGATCAGATATTTCTTTTGCTGTACAAAGTTTGAGCCAGTTTCTGCAGTGTCCAAAGGCTTCCCATCTTCAAGCTGCACATCGGGTGGTTCGATACTTAAAACAAGCTCCAGGTTTGGGTCTCTTTATGCCTGTTGGTGCCACTGATCATCTCACCACTTACTGCGATGCTGATTGGGCTTCATGCCTCCTACGGAGAGATCCATCACCGATATTTGGTCTTCTTTCGTCTTCTCATTTCATGGAAGTCGAAGAAACAGACTACTGTGTCTCGCAGCTCGAGGTGAATATCGGCCTTGCACCGCAGCCGCAGAGGTCATCCGCCATCGTCTCTTTGCTACGTTGTCTGTCTCTGTCCACATTCCAGTTCCTATTTACAGTGATAGCAAATCCTCATTACAGATTGCTGCCAATCCCGTATTCCACGAAAGGACAAAACACATCGATATTGATTGCCATTTTATTCGGGAGAAGCTGCAGCAAGGGCTGATCAGTCCACTTTATATACAGACTGCTGAGCAGCCTGCGGACATCCTTACGAAGGGCTTGACGGTCGGACGACACGATTATCTATTGTCCAAGCTAGGACTAAAGAATCTCTTTTTAGTTCCTCGCTTGAGGGGGCGTGTTGAAGATATAGATGATACACACTAGATATACAACATTCATACTTCATATACATTCTGGGCTTATGTTAAGTATTGGGCTTATATTAGGACTTACGTTCATGTCACTTTCGTTTATAGCATTGTTGGTTAGTTATAGGTAATTGGCCATATTTGTAATAAGGACATATAGTGCAAGACTTGCACTATATATACATTGTGGTTACATTGGAAATAAATCATCAGAAAAGCTCCCAAACCGCTGCCTTCCATTTCTCGTTGCTCTCGTCTTCTTCATCTTCCCTTTCACTGTAGCTCCTTCATCCATGGAGATTTTCTACAGTGAATTGTCAGTATTACAATCTTAACAGTGACCTCATATGATCGATTGTATTCTCTTGATTTCTAGTAATATATTATTTATTTACTCAAAAAAGGATATTTCTTTCATTTAAAAAAAACAATTTCTAGAGAGTATTGCCCACACAAGTATTACATATTTCAGGAATTATTCGGGTAACACAACGGAAGATTGTAGAACTGGATGGTCATCTTGTTAACGATTTTTTTCAGACTTCAAAAGGTATTTCGATTTATGTTTTATGTATCTTGATATTGCTAGTTATCTAAAATACATGTAAGATATTCTTAAACTACTTCCGCATTTATAGTATGTTGTTTTCCAAATAATATTTCATATTCTACGACCACATAATTTTATTTGTTACCAAATGTCACAATTGGGTTTTTTTTTTTTGTGTGTGGAGAATTTGGCATAAAGTACTAACGGGGTGAATAATGGACATACAATTGCCAAATTTTCTATTGTCGGCAAGATCAACCTTATATCACATTGATACTTTTAATCCAAAACTTGACAATCTGTAACCAAGTGAAAAAGAAAATTAAAAAGGAGAGAACGTATCTTCCTCCCAATTTGGTTCATCAGTGACAACTCTCTCGTGGGGTTTTGTCGGGTTCGTACACGCAACAAAATTTGAAAATTTATGTTTCAAACCCGACGATGGTCAAACTGTAGGATGATTATACAATGTAAAAAGCACAAAGCAATAATGTAATACTTCGATGGAAGACTTACATTGTAGATAACAACTTGAAAATCTGGAGCTTTGTGTAGTCCGAGGATGCGCACGCAAATGTCCCTCGGTTTGCAAGTACTGAAACTTCGATGTAATTGCTAAGTCTTGGAATGCTAGGAATTCCGACAAAGCTTTAGAAAACAATAGTCTCTTGCTTTTGGTGTAGTGAAACGAGGGAGGAACCCTTTATTTATAAATGAAAAGACGGTAGGGTTCCCAACGGGCCACCATTAAACTTCAGATCGGGCAGCGAGTCGGACCCACTGGACGCGTCCCAGTACCGCGGCCCTGCATAAGTGGCGCCGCGGTGCCGACACGCATTTTGGCGCCGCGGCCCTAAATCAATGGCACCACGGCCCTGTCCCATTTTCTGCCTCGTTTTCTTTTCTAGTGTCTCGGTCATCAACAGAACACACACACACACACACACACACACACACACACATATATATATATATATATATATATAATCTCTCTCTAATTACATCCTTCAATCGACGAAACATTTGACTTAGTGTTACCCTTAAGGCCTTTACATATCGACACTAATTACATTAGGGTCTTCACGGAACTCCTAGACTGCGCCGGAAGACGAACTCAATATGCAAAGTTTAGCTACACGAAACATGTGAACTGAACCTCTATGTGGGAAGATAAAATCCTTTCATTCACACCACACTCAATCAAGCTTAGGATTTGTCAAGTGTCTATCCAAATGACTTGATCATTATAACTCATCTATATTAGTTGACAACATGACCATATCAAAGACATGTCCATTGCATTAACCAATGACTTAGTCAACCTAATACCACATGAGTACCTGAGTGTTCACTTGAATATACATTCAAGGAATGAATCCCAATATTGGCTCACATACCACCTTTAATCTACTTCGTAATGCACCCAAAACAAGCCGCGTCTCAACCTATAAGGCATTTGAGCTTAGGACAGGATCAAAGTACATTACTCCGTAAACAAGGTGATATTGACCTCAAGTCTAAGTACTTGTATCTCCCACATGCCGATGACATTATAGACATATAACAAAACAGTACATCAACAGGGTATACCAATACTTCAACAAGTATCCATGTGACCATCATGAGTTGCCATAACTCGTAGCAAGTGAGACATACTACATCCCCTAAGGATATGATGCATACCACATGTCGACGTATCGCATATCATCGATATCCCAATCTCGATGATCATTAGTCGAGGTAATTTAAGAGTTACGTTATAATATTAATTCTCACATCATTAATAAACACGTAAACTCTAGGGATGCATTTATAGAATATTATAAACAATCAACTAATAATTCAACAAATGCAAATACCGTAATATTAATCATCATTAATATAAATATGAATGTGTATAAAATACATTTTGTCCTAATACAAATTGTCTCTAGGACATACATATACTTTCAATCTTCCACTTGGCCTAGAGCCAATCACCAACATATCTAATACTCATGTTCTCAAAATGACCATTATGCTTCACCAAGCTTAATGGTTTAGTAAACAGGTCTGCTAGATTATTGTCTGTGGGAACATAATCTATCCTAATATCTTCAGCCTCCACCATCTCTTGGAGAATGTGGTACTTCTTCGGTACATGCTTGTTTCTGTTAGTTGATCTTGGTTCCTTTGTCTTTGCAATTGCACCAGTGTTGTCACAATAAATGGTTATTGGACAACTAGCACTCGTAACAACCACTAGTTCCTTCAGAAACTCAAAAATCGCGACAACTTCTTTAGCAGCTTCCGATCCAGCAATGTACTCGGTTTCAATAGTCGAGTCAGCAGTAGTAGCTTATTTGAAACTCTTCCAACTCACTGCTCCTCCATTAAAAATGAACGTGTAACCAGACTGAGATTTTAAACCATCAACATCTGTCTGGAAACTAGCATCGGTAAACCTAGTGGCAACCAACTTATCTCCTCCACCATAGACTAAGAAGTAATCTTTAGTACGTATGAGATACTTAAGAATACTCTTGACTGCTTTCCAGTGTTCCTCACCAGGATTCTGCTGGAACTTGCAAGTTATACTAAGTGCAAAGGCCACATCTGGCCTAGTACATGTCATGACATACACGATCGATCCTATAGCCGAAGCATATGGGATCCTCTTCATGCGCTCAAGTTCTACAACACTAGAAGGGCAACTCTTCTTAGATAACTTGATGCCTTGACCCATTGGAAGACCGTCTTTCTTGGAATTCTCCATTGAGAAGCGTCTAAGCACTTTGTCTATGTAGATTGACTGTGACAGCCCCAACAATCTATTAGGTCTATCTCTATAGATCCTAATTCCCAGAATGCAGCAGGTTTCTGAAAGTATATCTATGTCCTAGAGACAATCTGTATTAGGACAAAATGTACTTTATACACATTCGTATTTATATTAATGATGATTAATATTATGGCATTTGCATTTGTTGAATTATTAGTTGATTGTTTATAATATTTTATAAATGCATCCCTAGAGTTCACGTGTTTATTAATGATGTGAGAATTAATATTATAACGTAACTCTTAAATAGCCTCGATTAATGATCATCGAGATTGGGATATCGATGATATGCGATACATCGACATGTGGTCTGCATCATATCCTTTGGGGATGTAGTATGTCTCACTTGCTATGAGTTATGGTAACTCGTGATGGACATATGGATACTTGTTGAAGTATTGATATACCATGTTGATGTACTGTTTTGTTATATGTCTATAATGTCATCGGCGTGTGGGAGGTAGAAGTCCTTAGACTTGGGGTCGATATCACCTTGTTTACGAAGTAATGTACTTTGATCCTGTCCTAAGCTCAAATACCTTATAGGTTGAGACACGACTTGTTTTGGGTGCATTATGAAGTAGATTAAATGTGGTGATTGAGTCAAGATTAGGATTCATTTCTCGAATGTATATTCGAGAGAACACTCAGATACTCATAAGATGTTAGGTTGACTAAGTCGTTGGCCAACGCAATGGACATGTCTGTGATATGGTCCTGTTGTCAACTAATATAGATGAGGTATAATAATCAAGCCATTTGGATATACACTTGACAAATCCTAAGCTTGATTGAGTGTGTCGTGAATGAAAGGATTGTGTCTTCCCACATATAGGTTCAGTTCACAAGTTTCGTGTAGCTAAACTTTACAGATTGAGTTCGTCTTCCGGCGCAGTCTAGGAGTTCCGTGAAGACCCTAATGTAATTAGTGTCGATATGTAAAGGCCTGAAGGGTTACACTAAGTCAAATGTTCCGTCGATTGAAAGATGTAATTAGAAGGAGATTATATATATATATATATATATATATATATATATATATATATATATATATATATATATATATATGTTCGGTTGATAACCGGGACATTATAAATGGGAACAAGGCAAAAATATTGGGATAGGGCCGCAGTGCCTTTGATTCAGGGCCGCGTCGCCAAAAACGCGTGTAGGCACTGCGGCGCCACTTTAATCAAGGGTCGCGGCGCTAATGCGCATCCAGTGAATTCGGACTGGCCCAGTTTTGCTGACTTGTCTGCTGGGCCTGGCCCATGGCAACCCTAAAGCTCATATTCTCAACTATAAATAGAGGGCTTTCCCCTCCAATTTCAACACACCAAAGCCAAGAGAGTATTCTCTTCTAAAGCTCTTCTGGAATCCCTGACATTCTAGACTTAGCAATTACATCAAAGTTTTTCCAAAAACTTGCAAATCGAGGGACGTTTGCGTGTGCACTCTCAGACTACACAAAGCTTCCAGATTTGAAGAGTGATATCTACAAAATGTAAGTCTTCGTTCGAAGTATTACATTATTGCTTTGTGTTTATTTTACATCATATATTCATACTACAGTTTGACCGAATGTCGGGTTTGAAACATAAATTTTTAAATTCCGCTGCATGTACGAACCCGACAAAACGCCTTCAGTGGTATCAGAGCCTGGACTATTTTGTGTGATGATATGATGAATATTAAAGATAATCTGAGTTAGGATTTGTTTAGATCAATTTTTATGTTGTTAAAGGCTTTAAAATTCTAAATCTTTAGAACACATAGTCCTTGCACCCAGCTGATAAAACAATGATGTATTCGAGGAAGTCTTTCCAATATATAACTCTTCTAAGTTGATATGCGTTATCCGACTCGATTTAGAGCATGGTGCATTGAAACGAAGAACGAGAAGAAAATTGAAATGATGGTCGATGAACGTATTTTTTAATGATGATGGAGATGCAAGTGATAAATCTGAAAATCTGACCCTAAATCAGTTTTAGGGGTTCGGATTTTCGAATTTTGTGATTCTGGAGGTAAGACGTCGGCTCCACGATGGAGCACCGCGGCGTTGCTAGGGTTTTTGTGGCGGCGCTGGGGCTCCACGATGGAGCACTGCGGTTCCGCCCAGATGATGCTAGAGGTGTCGCGGCTTTGTTCAAGAGCGTCGCAGCGCTGTTCATCCAGAAAGCTTGAAATTAATTTTTGAACTTACTGCCTCTGAGGCGCCGCCGACGATAATTTACGGGATATGCTCTCTGCTTCTAAGGCACCGTGGCGCCACCTGTTAAGGCCGCGGCGCTAATTAACATTTTACAGATCCAGTGGTCATCGCTCTTAGCGCCGACGACGATTTACTTTAATTTTAAAAATAAAAATTTCAAATCGTAAATGTAATTTTAAAAGTTTCAGATTGTGAGTCTGAAGTTTTAAAAGTTTCAGTTTCTAAAAATAAGTTTTTAAATTGAACAGATTTGGTCCTTTTTTGGGGCAAATATGTAATTAAAGAAAGTTTCTGAAAATTGATTTTAAGTTCTGAAAATTGCAAACAGGTCTCAAAAACTTGAAAATATTTTTAGAAGTTTAGAATTGTATTTTCTGAATTTACAGGGGTTCAGAATTGAACTTTTTAAATTCTTAAGGGAATAAACTGTAAATATTGAAAGTTTGCAGAATTCCTGAAAACATAATTTCAAAATCAGAAAATGTTTAGTGACTGTTTGACATATACATAGATTATAGAGTTTAGACAAATAGACTCATGATTATCATTAATGTTATATTATTGTATAATATACAAATGTGCTAAGTGTTTGAATGTGATGCATTTAAATTATTAACATAGCGTCCGCAATTATTGTCTAGGTAGGCTGCGTCCAGTAATTGTTTAAATTCAATGAGCGCTATAACTGTCTGGGTAGACGGCGCCCGGTATGTGATTAAAATCATCTTATATCATGCCTATTGGGTTTGATGGTTTTCCATCTAAATGTGTTTAGAAATTGCATGATAGGGTCCGCATGGGCAGCTCAACTGGTTCTCAAGGGGGATAATTGGAAAAATGGCCAAGATCGAATCCCGCCAGCGGCAGAGTGGGGATTACTTCTTGAAATAAAGGAGGACCCCTTGTGCGCAGCGTGGTAGTGGTCTAACCTTTGAAACCAGTTGAGTTACCATGATTAACTCCTTCACAATCCTGTCGGACCGGGGTGTGGGGGTTCCTGGGGTGGGAGATCCACCTTTTTGGAAAAAAGAAATTGCATGATAGGATGTCATATGATGTATGACATGATTGTTGATCTTGATTGAAATCCCCAAAATTAAAAATGTTCTCCAAATATTAAAATACAAGTCTAATTAAAATGCGTCGTCCAACATAATTGTTAGGGTGTTTCACGCCCTTTTTTTACCGCGACATTATTTTCCAGCGAATCACGCCTGCTATATGTTAGAAATAAAAACAAAAGTGCTAAAATAATGCAAAAATGCTAAAAATGGGTGCTAAAAATGGGTGCTAAAAATGCTAAAAGGGTTCGCGGAGTCGCCCCCTAATTATTTGGGTGAATTAGGACACCTAAATGTCAACTAGGTAAAGTCAACATTAACTCTATTTAAATGGTTTGCAAAACTAATGAGATTCTGGGCAAGAGTTCTTTATTATCCTAAAGGGAAGGGTTAGACACCCTAAAGGATCCGCTAGCTTGCGGTTGTCCGTTCAAACCTAAATTAATTATTGTGTTAGAGAAAAATGCATGTTTGAAATTATTTAAGTAAAATATATTGCAAGTGTTTTATAAAGAAAGATGCACTTTTAATAAAAGATTTGTAAGACTTGCTCCTTAAAAAATACACGTAAAGTTTTCATTTTATAATCACTAATAGGAAAACAGTTTTTATTAATAGTATTAGTAAAAGACAACCTTTCTTATGCTCAGAAGTTAATAAGAAATAGGTTTGCAGTTTGCGCTATCACACCGGTTTCATCAAGCACTGAAAGAAAGAGCTGCCATGTTCCTTCACAAAAAAAAAAAAGAAGAAGTTAATAAGAAATAATGTTCCAATTATATAGTTAGAAGTATAGGCAAAGAATGGTTTGAAATTTTAAACTTATGCAATGAACCTAGGCCAAGTGAGTGACAATGGATTTATGTTCAGGCTGTCCTCCGATCTCTTCTGCAACTAATAGAGTTAGTATTCTGTTAATTACAAAATTAAGCATATAAAATCACAAAATAAGCAAACGAATATAGAGAGAGAAAGGGGACGAGACTGGAAAAAATGATGACTCGAAGAATGACGATGCTATTCCGCATGTGGTTTTGGAATGTCCTGATGTGGAGAGTGCAATGGATATAGACGCGGATCTTCGATTGATGAGTCATGATGAGTCTCATATTGAGACTCTTCATTTTGCTCCGATGCATTTCATGAAAAATATAAGAGATAAAGATTAGTATCCACCCAAATAATATTCAATGCAAATAACTGAAACGTTAAATGTACATGCACGTCTACAATTTAATTGTTGCTCAATTATATTATTCCAAGTGATTAACAATTTCAGGCAGAAAGATGTCGCAGGCAGTAAACTGTGAGTGTAAACAGCAGACAGAATAATCCAGGCTCAAACCAACAAGCAATACACGGGGAAGGAAAAGAAAGGGAGAATGCAGATAGTGGGCGGAACCCGTCATTTAACTATTAGAGCAGCAAGCAAAGGGCTTATCACGACGTGTTAGACTCATAATATAACTTCCAGATTTTAAGAGGAACGGATTAGCCCAAAACAAATATTCTTACATGATATAGGCAAACAATACAGGGATGATAACATGAGCCAAAGACGAAAGGTACCCACAATATGATGTATGCAATGATACAGACATACATCTGATATGTCCAGTGTACCGATCATATATATACTCAGCATATTAAATCTAAGCACGTTCGAATGATGCAAACACATGGTATTCACCTAATTATTATGAAGGCGTAGGGAGAAGGACATGCTTAGGTTACTCTTAACATTTTTTTTTATTCCGCTGCGATACACAATTAAAATATAGAGTGTCTGCCCACAGAAAATTCCTTTATCCATACACTGTTCTCAAACCAAGTATCAATTCGTCTAAGTTCAGACCCTATTTAGACTAGCTGAACAAATTTAAGACTCGTTAAGTGATGCACAAGCCAATATTAGACATGCTAATGATGTGGTCCGGCAGGCTAGATTAAATGCAGAGTTAATACACTTATGACAGTCATATAAAAGAGAGGCAAAGATATCATAAATGGTTATAAGCAGGTACATATTGGATTATCCAGAATCTATAGGGGACATGATAAAGGCAAGATTAGGTACACTCTAAATTCATTCAGAAACTATTTGGCAGCGTGACAGGGGTAAGGGCAACCCAACATAAGTATGGCTTAGCAGGTCTATCCGTGATTCAGACTGACTAATCCATTTTCAGCCACACAATAGATGTCAGCAAAGCATATCGACAATCACCACCGTTGCGAGAATCAATAGCGATTAATATCAGCTAAAACAGGTTCAAACCAAACAAATACGTTATAGATCATACAATTCTGCAAAGTGTAAATCACATAAAAATTTGAAAGGTGGCGAATTTACCTTTTGTGGGTAGGGAACTGAGGCTGCGTTTCGACTCGTCGAACCCACTTGGAGGACTAGTTACGCGAAGGAAAAGGCGGAGCTTTGACTAAAATGCTGGTTCTAATACTCGATTGTTGATTGATATTGTAAAGAAGAGGAAAAGGGTTTCAAATTTCTATTCTTGGCTCTTGGAATGCTAACCTCGGATGCCTTTGCATGTAGGGCTGCACAAAAAATGGACCGGATCGAAAATAACCCCTGGACCGAATTTTTCGGTCCGGTCTTCGGTCCTGGTTTTTTTCGGTTTTCGATCCTCAGTCCGGTCCGAGGGTTTTGTGCAGCCCTATTTGCATGTATACCAAAGTAAAAGTAGATGAATAAAGTAAAAGTAGATGATAAACTTTTGTGGGTATTTACACCAAAGTGTTTGCTCGCAAAGACTAAATTTACTTAGGTTCTTAAACGCAGTCGCGTAATGGGGCTGACTTGTTTAGATGAATCTTGGCGTCAAAGTGTCGGACTAATCTAAAGACGTGAGATTAAAATGAAAGATATTTAATCAAACCAAGAGTTGTAGAGATGATTTACAATTGGTTGATGACCTACCAAAGTGTGCTATTGAAGTTATCAGCCAAAGCAAACGCGGATATAACATATGTTTGGATCTTGGCCCATTATGACCTTAAAATGTTTTAGGTCCGTATTCTACCTTGGGGTCGTAGAAGTATGCAAAATAGTGAGAGCTAATTAAACAAAAGACCATGTTAAATTAGCATATAATGAATGTGTGTAATTAGGAGAATGAATTTTGATTGCATTTTCCTGTTTTATCTATATCTTCAGATCTTCAGAATGTCGAGTTTTTCCTTGAAAATGCTAATGGAGTCCAACAGATTAACTGGACCCAATTTCATAGACTGGCTCAGGAATGTAAGAATTGTCCCGAGACAAGAAAAGATTGAATATACTTTGGACCGGGTATTCCCTACAGCTCATGCAGAAGACTCTGCCGAATATGCGACCTTTGATAAGGCTGCTTACGAGAAACATTATGAGGATGCCACTTCAACTCAATATCTAATGTTGTCTTCTATGTCACCACCATTGCAAAGACAGCATGAGCACATGGGGATCAAGAAGTTGATCACTGAAAAGTTGGAATCTAAAAGTGAGAAATGTTACTTTGTAGGGTATTCAGAAGAAACTAAGGGATACTATTTCTATCTCCCCGGAGAACATAAGATCTATGTTTCCAGGAATGCAACTTTTCTTGAAAATGATTATGTCTACAAGGAAGAGAGTTGCACAGAGATAGAACTTGAAGAAATTCAAGAACAAGATAACATAGAGGTTGAATCCTTGCCAGATGATAAAGGCAAGATTTAAGTGAGAGCTTTTGGCGAAGATTGGGTACTCAGGGTACGCCCTTCGGCTAGTGGGAGTGCTACGAGGAGTAATGCAGAAATGCAAGATCCTCCGGCACAGACCTTGGGAGCAAATGCACCAGTTGCATTTCCTCCCATTCAAGAAGAAGATTGATGCATTTGGCAAGATTCAGACTTATAAAGCTAGTCTAGTGGCTAAAGGTTTTACCTAATGTCCTGGTGTGGATTATGATGAAACCTTTTCACCGGTGGCTAAGATAAAGTCTATTCGAATTTTGCTTGTGATAACTGCACATTATGATTATGATATTTGGCAGATGGACGTCAAAACTGCATTTCTCAATGGTGATCTAATTGAGGAAGTGTATATGAAACAACCCGAGGGTTTTTCATACGAGTCCAGACCAAATGCTTTGTGCAGGCTACAGAAGTCCATTTATGGGCTTAAGCAAGCCTCTAGGAGTTGGAGCATTTACTTTGACAAAGCTATAAAATCTTTTGATTTCATCAGAAGTAAAGAGCCTTGTGTTTATATCAAACGCAAGGATGATGGTATTGTCTTCATTATTATATATGTTGATGACATATTGATAACGGGAGATAATAAGACTCTTATGCAGTCAGTTAATGAATGGTTGTCCAAGACCTTCATGATGAAGGATTTAGGTGAAGTCTGTTACATTCTGGAAATTATGATCTATAGAGATAGACCTAATAGATTGTTGGGGCTGTCACAGTCAATCTACATAGACAAAGTGCTTAGATGATTTTCAATGGAGAATTCCAAGAAAGGAGGTCTTCCAATGGGTCAAGACATCAAGTTATATTAGAAGGGTTGCCCTTCTAGTGTTATAGATCTTGAGCGCATGAAAAGGATTCCATATGCTTCGGCTATAAGATCAATCATGTATGTCATAACCTGTACTAGGCCAGATGTGGCATTTGCACTTAGTATGACTTGCAAGTTCCAGCAGAATCCTGGTGAGGAACACTGGAAGGTAGTCAAGAGTATTCTCAAGTACCTCAGACGTACTAAAGATTACTTCTTAGTCTATGGTAGAAATAATGAGTTGGTTGCCACTGGGTATACCGATGCTAGTTTCCATACAGATGTTGATGATTTCAAATATCAGTCTGGTTACACTTTTGTTTTCAACAGAGGAGCAGTGAGATGGAAGAGTTCCAAACGGGCTACGATCACGACTCGACTCATCGGCGAGTACATTCTTTGGATCGGAAGCTGCTAAGGAAGTTGTCGCGATTTCTGAGTTCCTGAAGGAACTAGGGGTTATTTCGAGTGCTAGTTGTCCAATAACTATTTATTGTGACAATACTAGTGTGATTGCACAAGCAAAGAAACCAAGATCAACAAACAGAAACAAACATGTACCGAGGAAGTACCACATTCTCCGAGAGATTGTGGAAGCTGAAGATATTAAGATAGATTATGTTCCCACAAACAATAATCTAGCAGACCCGTTTACTAAACCATTAAGTTTGGTAAAGCATAATGGTCATTTTGAGAACATGGGTATTATATATGTTAGTGATTGACTCTACGCCAAGTGGGAGATTGAAAATATATGTATGTCCTAGAGACAATCTGTATTAGAACAAAATGCACTTTACACACATTCATATTTATATTAATGATGATTAATATTATGACATTTGCATTTATTGAATTATTAGTTAATTATTTATAATATTCTATAAATGCATCCCTAGAGTCCATGATAATGATGTGAGAATTAATATTATAACGTAACTCTTAAATAGCCTCAACTAATGATCATCGATGATATGCGATACATCAACATGTGGTCTGCATCATATCTTTTGGGGATGTAGTATGTCTAACTTGCTACAAGTTATGGCAACTCGTGATGGACGCATGTATACTTGTTGAAGTATTGGTATACCCTGCTGATGTACTATTTTCTTATATGTCTATAATGTAATCGGCGTGTGTGAGATAGAAGTCCTTAGACTTGAGGTCGATATCACCTTGTTTACAGAATAATGTACTTTGATCCTGTCCTAAGCTCAAAATACCTTATAGGTTGAGGCGCGACTTATTTTGGGTGCATTACGAAGTAGATTAAAGGTGGTGATTGAGCCAAGATTAGGATTCATTCCTCGAATGTATATTCGAGAGAATACTCAGATACTCATTGTTAGGCGTATTTTGTATACACTTTTTGAGACATTTTTAGCTAGTATTTACTTGTTTTTGTTGTGTTTAGTATAGTATTAGGTTCGTTTTTCTTTCTTTTGAGTCACAGCGGTTCAAAAAGGCAAAATGGCGAAAAGGAACGAAAAATGGGCATAAAAGGAGGTCCCGAGGCAGAAAGATGTTGAAAATTAATAATTCGGACGGCAAAGCAAAGACCGCGTGCCTGTAAGAACCGCTTCCTGTAAGATCGAGACTGAGGACTTTGCAGATCAGCGCCAAGTCGCAAATTTTCAGATCCGAGTTAAAATTGGCCAAGGGCAGAAGGGTTCATAGGGCACAAATTTGCAACATACTTAAGCCCTAGGGATTAGTTTAGGAGAAGAGAGTTCATTCTATCACACAATACAACTCATGGCAAGGATTGAGACTACAATTGGAGACTTAGTTCTACGTAATTTTTCTTTCTTTTTAATTCAGATTATGTATGGATTTTGTGTTAGTTCTTAGCGTGACTATGGCTAGGAGCTAAACACTTTATTAGGGTTTTCCTTATGAATTACTTAGAAACTTTATTTCATGACTAAATGCAGTAGTTTGATTTCTTCTTCACTTGTTAAGATTTATTCAATAATTGGTATGAATGTTTGATAGTTAATTGATCACTAATTACCATAATCTATATGATTTCGAATCAAGAACCAAAAAGATAGATTTGAATATGCTGTAATTGAATAGACATAGGTTAAAATCGTGGACGAAAGTACCCCGACACTTGTGTAGCATTATAGGTTACTATTCTTAATCCTCCTATGTGGTAAATCCTATCATAGAAATATAGAAGGATTCTGCACTGGGGTTGAGTGATTATATATCCTAACCGGAATATAAGACAGTCTAGTTAACCGCTATCTTAACGTAAAAGAAGAAGTCATTCTAGTTGCATTAAGGATTGAATAGAGTGGATAATCGAGGATTTTGGAAGCCCTAATTCCTTCATAACTGATCACAACTTAAATAGTTTAGTTAATTCTTGCAATTATTCTAGTAGTTAAACAAAAACCAAATTCAATTATCTATTGCCAAATAGATAACATAAAATAGATGAACGGTACTTAGAAACCAGTTTCTGAGGACGATATTCGGTCTTATCAGACTATATTACTTGTGAACGATACGTACACTTGCGTTGAGCATACAGAAATATCTTAACAAGTTTTTGGCACCGTTGTCGGGGACTGACGTACTTCTACTATCGAACAATCTATTTTTATCTCTACTTTGGCTTATTTTTATTTTCTTTTACTGTTAGATCCCTGTTGCCTTGATTTGTTTGTTGATTTTGATCTTTTTCAGGGATTTAGTGCATGCGCAGAAGGAGTGGAGCAGATACACTTGTTTCTTTCAACCCTGAAATTGAGAAAACGTGCAAGCAAAACAGGCGAAATAAAAGGATAGCTGATTCAGTGACCATGGAAAACCAACCACTGAATCAGAATGGGGCAAACAACGAGGTTCCTGAACATGTAGAGGACCCAATACCGGTCCAAGCAGAAAGAAGCTTGGGAGATTATGTTCTGCTCACGGTCACTGGTGTACAGTCATGCATCTGGCTCCCAGCAATAGGAGCAAACAACTTTGAGATCAAGCCAGCCATCCTGAGCATGGTCCAGAACACAGTACAGTTTGGGGGATTGTCATCTGAAGACCCCCACATGTACATTGCCAACTTTCTGGAGCTGTGTGCCACTTTCAAGTACAATGACGTTACTGATGATGCCATTATACTGAGGCTCTTCCCGTTCTCACTTAGGGATAGAGCCAAGAGCTGGTTAAACTCACTACATGCCAACTCCGTCACCACCTGGCAGGATCTAGCACAAAAGTTTCTTGCAAAGTTCTTCCCTCCTTCAAAAGCGACAAAGTTAAGGGGAGAGCTAAACAATTACTACCAGGTAGATGGCGAGTCACTCTATAATGCCTGGGAGCGATTTAAGGATCTACAAAGGAAATGCCCATATCATGGCATAGAGAAGTGGATGTTAGTCCACATTTTTTTTAATGGGCTGAGTGGTACTACTCTTACCATCATTGATGTTGCAGCAGGGGGAGCCTTTATGAGAAAGAGTGCCAATGAGGCACATGAGTTACAGGAAGACATGGCTGCCAACAATCATCAAGGGGCAGACGACATGTCAGTTAATAGCAGGAAGACTATGGACATACATGAGTTAGATGCCATCACTGCCTTGAATGCACATGTGGCCCTTCTGACAAAGAAGCTGCAGCAGAACACAATGTTTGTGAATGTAGTCCAGATGTCGGTAAATTGTGAGATTTGTGGTGGACCGCATTCCTTTGACAGATGCACATCGGTGGACCCTATTAATGTGCCAATGGAGCAGGTTCATGCAGTTGGGAACTTTCAGCGGCCTTATAATTCCAACACATACAATCCAGGGTGGAGAAATCACCCTAAATTTTCGTGGAGGAACGACCAGGATCAGCAACAACCATATCAGGGTAATTACCAGAACCAGCAAGCACAAAATCAGGCTACCTCATCCCAGCAGTTTAGACCACCTACACAACAAGAGAAGTCTGATGAGCTGAGGGTTGCATTGCTTACACTCACAAATTCGCAGACCGCTCATGTCTCAAACTGTGTCATCTCTCGTGAACACGAAACGCAGGTTGGGCAACTACCAAAAATGGTAACCAACAGGCCACAGGGTACTCTCCCAAGACAGAGGTCAATCCAAGAGAGTAGTGTCAGACAGTGTTGTTAAGGAGTGAAAAGCAGTTGGAGCAGGTTGCTCCCCAACCCGAAGTGCTTCATGAGAAAGGGGGTGAGAAAACAGTTGAGGAAGGAAAGGAGGGGGTCACTGAGGACCACCCTACAGTTGAGAAAGCTCCACCATCACCCTTGAGGGAATACACTGATATAACCACTTACCCTCAGAGGCTCCAAAAGAAGGTCATAATAAGCAGTTTGCCAACTTCTTGGAGGTGTTTAAGAAGTTGCACATTAATAACCCCTTCATTGAGGCGTTAGAACAAATGCCCGCATACTTCAAATTCATGAAAGAGATACTTGGGAAGAAGATAAGGTTGGCGGATTATGAGATTGTAGCGCTGACAGAGGAGTGCAGCGCCATCTTACAAAAGAAACTACCTCATAAGTTGAAAGATCCAGAAAGCTTCACCCTGCCCTGCACTATTGGCAAGGTAACATGCAACATGGAACTTTGTGACTTAGGGGCTAGTATCAACCTCATGCATCTGTCTGTGTTCAAGAGATTGGGTTTGGGAGAAGCCAAACCAACCAGAGTTAATCTGCAGCTGGATGACCGAACCATAGTGCACCACAGAGGCATAGTTGAAGATGTGCTTGTCAAGGTGGAAAGTTCTTCTTCCCAGCAGACTTCCTCATTCTTGACATGGAGGAAGATGATGAAATACCCATCATTTTGGGGAGACCATTCATTGCAACGGGCAGAGCTCTAATTGATGTGGAGAAGGGAGAATTGAGACTAAGGGTTCAGGAAGAAGATATGGTATTCAGGGTGTTCAAATCCACCATTGAGTCCCAGGCTAGCAACAAGTGTTTCGTAGTAAGCACAACTGACACAGCAGATCGGCAAACACAAACAAAAACTTTGGAGATCATTCCTACAGCTGTGAGCCCACATGCTAGTTTGAAAGATGAAACAAAAGAGGATGAAATGGAAGCTGTCAAACAGGTAAGTCCTATTGAACCCAATACTGTGAAAAAGAAAAATAGAGTGAGGAAGAGGAGAATGATTTTGAAGTGGATAGGCTGTGGGGTTAATTTAACCCAATGATTTGAATGATGAACCTGCGTCCGACTAAAAGACGTTAAAGATAGCGCTACTTGAGAGGCAACCCAATGTTTAAATTATTTAATTCAGTTTAAATAGAATAGTCTCACTTTTGGTATGTTTGTTGTGTTGTGATGCCAGGTGAAGGAATCAGAGAATGAGCATGAAGAAAAGGGTGGAAAACACGGAGTCGAGTCAGCACCGCGGTGCCGAATGTTCAGAGAGGCCTCAGTACTTTAGGCACCACGGTGCCACTATGCAGGACCGCGGTGCTGATTAGCGATTTCCAAAAAATTAAAAGGCCCTGAATCGTCAAATCTCCTCCCACAGATACCGTCTCAGTGCAATATTCGCTGCCACCACCACCATTTTGAGTTGATGTATGTCTATAAGTCGTCCCTGTTTAATTTTTAAGTCGTTACACATTTGGAACAATGTGTCAATTAAATTTGGGGGGGTACCTTATGTTTTTGAGTCTTTGTTTTGTGTCTTTTATTGTGTTTTGTTTTGTGTCTTTTATTTTGTCCATATGAGTCAATTTTTTTTTATGATCATGCATGCTGTAGTTGCTGAAAACTCCTAGTGAGTTAAGTGGGATAATGTAATGGAATTAGAAGCTAAAATCGGTGTGCTCAAGTTAGATATGCCAAAACTTCATGAAAATCTGATTATTTGGGATATTTGTGCTTAGGTATTGCGTTGTCAATTGAAAAATGTCTATGAAGTCTGCTTGCTTGTTATTTGAGGCGAAATAGTTAGGACGTACATGTTTACGGAGATAACTCAGACATTTCTTTGTCAGCCCTTCTTACCTTTCATTACCTACCTTGCAGTAAATTGTATCCCTAGTCAGCCCCTTTGAGCCTAAAATAAGTTATTTCTTTGACACCCTATGATTCCTTTGTGCCATAAGCAGTAATTGAAAATTGGGATGAAAAAGAGTGAAAAAGAAATACTAAAAGAGATTTTTTAAAAAAAAAAAATTGAGGCACCCCAATAAAAAATAATACAAAAGCTTAAGTTTGGAGGTGCCTATGTGAATGTGTTTCACACTCTGTTAGGCATATTTCATATACCTATTTTGAGTCATTTTTATTAGTATTTTACCCAGTTTCATTGCGTCTAGTACAGTTTTAGTGTTGTTTTTCTTTCTTTTGAGTCACAGCGGTTCAAAAAGGCAAAATGACAAAAAGAAGCGAAAAGTGGGCATAAAAGGAGGTCCCGATGCAGAAAAAGGTCGAAAACCGATGACTCGGAAAAACTACAACAGCATCGCGGTTCCTGAAGGGACTGGGCCAAAACAGCAGAACCCGCAGGACTTTCAAAGACTGGGTATTCGCAGAACCACGGTGCCATTTATTCAGAGAGTCGCAGAGTTTCAAGATCACGGTCGACTGCAGAATCGCGCGCGCAGACGGAATTTTTCAGTTTCGAGTTGGAATTGGCCAAGGGCAATAGTGTTCTTAGGGCACGAAATGGATACTCATTTAAAGCCCTAGGGATCAGTTTTTAGGAGGGGAGTCCATTCTTGAACACAAGAACAACACAAGACACTTGGAGCAACAATTGGAGACTTTAATCTTGGTAATTTTCCATCTTTAGTTTTTATTTCAGTTTTATGTTGGATATTGTGTTAGTTCGTAGCATGTCTATGACTAGGAACTAAACACTTAATTAGGGATTTTCTTATGATTCACTTGAACATTTATTCATGATTTGATGCAATAGTTTGATTACTTCTTCAGTTGTTAAGATCTATTCAATAATTGATGTGAATGTTTGATAGTTAATTGATCACTAAATATCATAACATATATGATTTCGAATCAACAACCGAGAGAAGAGATTTGGATATGCTGTAGTTGAATAGACATAGGTTTAAATTATGGACTATAGTACCCCGATACTTGTGTAGCTTTATAGGTTACTGTTCTTAATCCTCCTATGTGGTAAATCCTATCATAAAAATATAGAAGGGTTATGTACTGGGGTTGAGTGATTATATATCCTAACCGGAATATAAGACAGTCTAGTTAACTGTTATCTTAACATAGAAGAAGAATCATTCTAGAACGCATTAAGGATTGAATAAAGTGGATAGTTGATGATTTTGGAAGCCCTAATTCCTTCATAATCTGAATACAACCTAATTAGTTTACTTATTTCTTGCAATCATTCCAGTTATTAGATAAAAACACAAACAAATTAACGTTCACCAAATAGAAACTAAAGCTTAGATAATCGGTACTCGATAACCAGTCTTTGAGGACGATATTCGATCTTACCAGACTATATTACTTGTGAAAGATACGTACACTTGCGTTAAGCACTTGGAAAATCGCTAACACACTCTCAAAAAGAGAAAAGAGGAGTGATAGGTATGAACTGAAAAAGAATACCAAAATGAAGGATAAAATGGTTGAATGAGAAAAACGCTTATGGTACGTAAATTGAGCCTAAATGTCTACTCTTACCTACACCTGCCTAAGCCTACATTACAACCCCGAAAAGTCCTGAAGATCTCTAAAATGTATGTCTATGATTAGTGGAGAATAGCAAGTAAACAGGCCCATAGAACTAAATGAAATTGACATGCATAGGGTAGGTGTTCATATTTCCATTGAGTGTGATTGAAATGAATTTGCGAAATATCTGGTTTGAAATTCTAGATTGCTATATTCATGCTATATGTTCCAACATATTATCCCACTGACGTTCATGTGTTTCTAAGTAACCTTGAGCAGCTGCTTGATTTGAGTCTTTAAGTCTTTTCGATTTTATTTCTTTGTTTTTGTTTTCTATTTTACTCGAGGGCGAGCAAAGTTTAAGTTCGGGGGTTTGTTAGGCGTATTTTGTATACGCTTTTTGAGTCATTTTTAGCTAGTATTTTACTTGTTTTTGTTGTGTTTGGTATAGTATTGGGTTCGTTTTTCTTTCTTTTGAGTCATAGCGGTTCAAAAAGGCAAAATAATGAAAAGGAATGAAAAGTGTGCATAAAAGGAGGTCCCGAGACAGAAAAATATTGAAAATTGATAATTAGGACGAAGACAAAGCAGCACCGCGGTGCCCAGAAGCAAAACCGCGGTTCCAGAAGATCAGAGACCCTGCAGGACTTTCGGCACCGCAGTGCCACTCTGCAGGACCGCGGTGCCGAGGCGCAAATTTTCAGATCCGTGTTAGAATTGACCAAGGGCAGAAAGGTTCATAGGGCATGTATTTGCAACATATTTAAGCTCTAGGGATTATTAGGAGAAGGGAGTTCATTCTATCACACAATACAACTCAGTGCAAGGATTGAGGCTACAATTGGAGACTTAGTTCTACGTAATTTTTCTTTCTTTCTTTTTAATTCAATTTATGTATAGATTTTGTGTTAGTTCTTAGCGTGACTATGACTAGGAGCTAAACACTTTATTAGGGTTTTTCTTATGAATCGCTTGAAACTTTATTTCATGACTTAATGCAGTAGTTTGATTTCTTCTTCACTTGTTAAGATTTATTCAATAATTGGTATGAATGCTTGATAGTTAATTGATCACTAATTATCATAATCTGTATGATTTCGAATCAAGAACCGAAAGGAGAGATTTGGATATGCTGTAATTGAATAGACATAAGTTAAAATCGTGGACGAAAGTACCCCGATACTTGTTTAGCATTATAAGTTACTGTTGTTAATCCTCCTATGTGGTAAATCCTATCATAGAAATATAGAAGGGTTCTGCACTGGGGTTGAGTGATTATATATCCTAACCGGAATATAAGACAGTCTAGTTAACCGCTATCTTAACGTAAAAGAAGAAGTCATTCTAGTTGCATTAAGGATTGAATAGAGTGGATAGTCGAGGATTTTGGAAGTCCTAATTTCTTCACAACTGATCACAACTTAAATAGTTTAGTTAATTCTTGCAATTATTCTATTAGTTAAACAAAAACCAAACTCAATTATCGATTGCCTAATAGATAACATAAAATAGATGAACGGTACTTAGAAACCAGTCTCTGAGGACGATATTCGGTCTTATCAGACTATATTACTTATGAACGATACGTACACTTGCGTTGAGCATACGAAAATATCTTAACACTCATAAGATGTTAGGTTGACTAAGTCGTTGACCAACGCAATGGACATGTCTGTGATATGGTTCTATTGTCAACTAATATAAATGAGGTATAATAATAATCAAGACATTTGGATAGACACTTGACAAATCCTAAGCTTGATTGAGTGTGTCGTGAATGAAAGGATTTTGTCTTCCCATATATATATTCAGTTCATAAGTTTCGTGTAGCTAAACTTTACATATTTAGTTCGTATTCCGGCGCAGTCTAAGAGTTCCGTGAAGACCCTATTTTAATTGTAATACCACATTTTAACCGGAGTCGAAAACAGTGTACTACGTATGGTTGATTCCTGAATTTATTTAAGAAGTTCTACCTAATTATTATAGTGAACTAGGACACTTTTTAAAATAACATGAAAATGCTACACATGTTCTCCAATTAATAGTCTGCGAAATTTAATGAGATTCTGGGTAAAGGTTCTTTATTATCCTAAAGGGAATGGATTAGACATCATTCAGGATCCGCTAACTTGCGGTTGTCCAGTCAAACCTAGGTTTAAAAAATGCATGTTTTGAAAGCATAAAGTTAAGAAAAAGATGTTGCAAATATTTATTTGAAAGATGTATATATTTTGATGAATTTGCAAGAGGTTGACCTTAAAAATATATAGAAAGTAGTTTGTTTGAAACTTATATGTTGTGTATAGAATTAAAGTTTTATGAAAATATGCACTTGTAAGGCATTATTAAAATGTATGTTTTAGAGATATAAAAATAAATTTATGTTTTAAGCTACCCTCTTTAATCTAATAAGCCTAAGTCTACCTACTCTACACATTTTCAATATTTATGCAAAATTATATATTATAACAAGAAAATAAAAATTAAGGAATAAAGAGAGACGACTGAAGCGGATGACATTGGCAACCCGCCCTATTGTTTTGGAATTTCCGAAGTCGGTAATGCAAGGTAGACATGGATGTTGATCTTCATTTTTCGTCGTAGGCGTGTCGAGTCTCATGCCGAGATTTTTCACATACTCCCGATGCATTTCATGTAAAAAGAAATGAAAAGGAAAGAATTAGAAAATTATACCAAACCATGTCAATAATAAGCAAATATTGATATACAAATTTAATACATATACATCAGCCTAATTTTAATGTTCAGATGACAAAACAGACCCATGATATTACTTGAACAAAGTCAAATTCGGGCTTCACAATACATATATGGATAAATAAACGCATGGCAGATGGGGCACAAATCGCACATGACTCCAAAGGAACTCCCATAAGTTCAGATATACTTAGGGCTGGCCAGTGGGTCGGGCCGGTCCCCGTCCCCATCCCGATCCCGATCCCGATCCCGATCCCGAATAATTAAAAAAAAAATTAGCGGGACCGGGGCTCGAACCGGGACGGGACATGGTATGGTCCCTCCTGGCCCGGTCCCGATCTGACCAGACCCGTCCCGTCCCGCCCCGGTCCCGTCCCAGTCCCGCCCGAAACCCAATCAATTGCAAAAATAATCGTTGCAATAACGACCATTTTACATTTTTGTCATTTTGCAACGACCATTTTTGGCCTCCCCCACTCCTCCAACCCCCCTACCCCCTTTATGTTTATTTTTAACCTCTAAGTTATTATATTTACATTTTAACCCAATTTCCCAACTATAAATACCTCATTTTCTCTTCTTATTATTTTCACAAATCTTCCTACTCTTTCTAATCTCTCAATCAATCAATCTCTATACAACATTGTCTACTACATATTCAATCTATTTATTAATTTGGGAATTGGGAGTTAAGTTGGCAACTAGCTTGAGGATTATCTATCGAGCAAAGTTTCAATTTTCAACCTCTCGATTACACGTCGACTCTACGTCGGCGTTTGGTACATTCGTTCTCTCATTAAATTATTATTTTGTCTTTATTTCATTTAGCACATTTAATTTCATTATCTTTAAGTCTTTAATTATTTATTACCATAATTAAAATGAAAAGAGTAAAAAGTGTTTTCGGCAAGGGTACTTCTAGTAGGGCGGGTAACAAGGGCAATGGTACTTCTTCTAGTATTCCTAGTCCTACTCCTAGACAAGATGATTTTATTGATCCTGAACAGTTTTCTGAAATACCATATGATATAGACGATCATGTATTTTCTCAAAATGAAGAAGCCTTTGATTTAGATATTCCTGAACAATTTATGTAAAAGATGGTCTTTCACTTTTTCAAGATATTCTTGAAAAAATATAATTTGCTATAAGCTTTATTTTAAAAAATAATAGAATCTAACAGAGAAAAGAATATAAAAAAACTTGTCACGATTGTGGACTATCTTATAGAAAAATTCCCGAAGAAGTACTCACTAAGTGGAATTCTTTATATGACCAACTAGTTATTGCTTAAGATTATAGAAAACCTATCACTTTATTTTTTAACGCCCATAATCAAAATCCAACTGATATGATACAATAGGAATGGCCACTTTGAGATTTCATCAATAGAACCACCGCGCATGAGAATAGGCTTCAGCGTAGGAGCCTATAGTTCCATTCTTGTTGTTGCTGGAGGTACACATCCCTCTTCTCGGTGTTGTGGATAATGATTGGGACAAATTAAAGAACTTATTGTATTTCTAGAGAATTTCAACGAGCAACAAAAGAATTTTCTACTTTATATTATCCTACTGTTTCAACTATGTTGTTTTATATAGCTATAATATTTTTACTGCTTAAAGAATATATGGAAAACTCGCTTATAAGACATATTATTAAAAATGTTTATGAAATTAAAGAAATATTTTATTCCTATTCCCCCTATTTATATTATTGGTGATGTATTAAACCCGGCTATTAAAGTAGACGGTTGTAAAAGTCTTATTAAAAATATTTATAACTGTATGGACATACTACCACCTCCAACTCCCAAAAATTTAAATGTTGAGCCACATATTGAACAAACGCTAGAAGAAGTGTTGGATAACGTAGAAGATGAATGCAAAAAAGTATATCGCATTACCAGCAAGAAAGTGCTAGCAACCAACCGGCTTTCGTACCATTTTCTTCTGCTTCAACACAACCTCTAAAAAAATATGTTGTTTCTGCGGATAGTATTGAAAGCCTCAGAAATAGAATGTGCGGTGGTAGCACTGCTAACCAAATTAGCGAGTTCGATATTTTTGTTTTGCAGGGCACTTTACCTTACCAAGCAGTTGTCAATCAAGACGGAAAATAAGACTTGCTGAAATATTAAATGCAGAATGAGAAGACATTTCCGACACTTTCAATGATGGCCCGAGATATTTTGAACATTCAAGCGTCATCAATCGCTTCTGAAAGCGCTTTTTCTGCCGGCAGATTTCAAATAGGAGAGCACAAACAATCATTAGCCGGAGACAGCTTGGAGATGGCGGTACTATTCAGAGATTGGATACGAGCGGAGCGAAGAAGGTGCGGTCACCCAGAGATTAACGAAGAAGAAGACAAAAACTACAATGACATCTTATCTGAAGGCATGAGTAGCGACCTGGAACAATTTGACCAAGATACCAATTTCAACCGAAGAACCACACGAAATTATAAAGAAACTAGAAAAAGTATTTTCAAATTGGTAATTTATTATTTTATTTCATTGCAATTTTAGTATTTTTTTTCTATGTCTTTTGCAATTTTTTTCAACAACAATACACTACAATGTTGTAATTTTGAATCTTGTATATTTCAATGAAATAATTAATAATATAAGAGGCACAAAAACAATCTTGGATGTTTTTTTACACTCTTCTTGTCTTTGTTCAATTATTTAGTTTATAAAAATATATATGAGTATATGACTATCACTATATGTTACTTTGTTAGTATTTTTAATTTAGTGGAGTTTTTTTAAAAAGAAACATGTCTCGCTCGTCCCGTCCCGACCCCGTCCCGACCCGACCCACTGCCCACCGGGACAGGACACGGTATCGTCCCGCTTGTACCGGTCCCGCCTGGCCCGCCCCATCCTGATCCCGCCCCTCCTCTCCGTCCCGACCCCGCCCATCCCGATCCCACTGGACCCGGCCCACTAGCCAGCCCTAAATATACTAAAGCTTAAATAGCAAAATAATGACACTCCTAATCTCTGTTTTTCATTCAGATAAGTATTAGACTAGGTGCTGAGATTTCCAAGTTAACATTTTTACATAACTACAGGAAAGACGTGGCATCTAACATAGTTCCTTTACAACATCAAACATTATTTTTAGCTTCGGAAGAGTCTAACATCCATTAACCTAGACTGAATGCAAATAGGTCACTTGATTATATTGTAAACACAGAATATGGACCTCATACGACTGTGTTTGACCTTAAAGTAACCCCACATACATTCTTATATGGAAATGATTCCACGAGCATAATAAGGACCAATATTGAGAGCATACAAACAATTAACCATCTTAAAATGTCAACAAACCTATGATGCTCATATAACAAGGACTCTAAATTCATCTAATATTCTTCTCTTTAGTTTACATGACCAAACCAATTTCAAGCTTCAACATAATCCAAATAGTATAAAAGGCCCATTACCACATTAAAAGATAATTTACACACGTAACAAAAAGAGCCATGAACCTGAGACAGTCATAAAACAATCACCCTTTTGGATTTTAACTAACTTGGCGTCTTCTTAGGCGGAATAGAGCACCAACCACATTTTCAGCCTCATTTTAGGACTTAGTCAACACTAAATGACATAAATAATCATGACATGTTATTAAGCTAGCTAAACATGGCTCCTTGCACTTTAACATATGTTTTCAAACCAATATCATGCTTCAAAGCAGTTTGTATACAAATAGAACAACTTCATAACTAACTTACAATCCTCACAACATGCTTACATGATCAGAATACACATAATACAAGTTACAAAATATGAATTTTAACAAGAAATTAAAGGAAATAGGGGTTTATCTTCTCCGGCTAGCGAACCAAGGTGTGTTTCGACTCGTCGATTCCGCTCGGAGAATTGTTTTTTTTTGTGTGCGACTGAAGAGGAAATAAAATCTTTGGTTTGCGCTTTTTTGAACCGAAACTAAGAATAAAAAAAATGGGATTTTGGGGGTCGATTCTAACTGCGGATATCTGTTTTTGATTGTAAATCCCTCGGCGGAAATAAAGATGCAATTTTTTGATCTTGGTTTCAAGTCCAGACCCAGTTTTTCGATCCCTTTAAACACAACCAGAGGATTGTATTTATAGCCACATAACTATCCTCACCCCCACTCTCTCCCCAATTCGAATTTTGAAATAAAGGGGAAAAACGGAAACAAGATGGGAAAGGTGAGGTGTTGTCGAGGTTGTACAGTGCGTGGATCGATGTTGCAGAACAAGGACAGGGCATGGGTGATGGGAGGTGTTGTCACACCCCTTTTCGACCGCGACATTATTCCAACTCCTGCTTAGAAATGTTAGAAAATAAAATAAGATGCTAAAATGCTAAAGGGTGCTAAAGGGATAAAATACTAAAGGTGCTAAAAGGGGTTGCTAAAATGCTAAATGCTAAATGCTAAAGGGTTCACGGAGTCGCCACCTAATTAGTTTGGGTGAATTAGGACACCTAAATGTCAACTAAGTTAAAGTCAACATCAACTCCATTTTAATGGTCTGCAAAACTAGTGTGAGATTCTGGGTAAGGGTTCTTTATTAATTTAGAGGGAAGAGATTATGCACCCTCTAAGATCCGCTAACTTGCGGTTGTCCTGCCAAATCTAGGGTAATTATTATTGCTAAGAAATGCATGTTGAAAAGCATTAAAAGTATTTGTAAGAGAAATTGTAAGATTTATTTATAAAAGATAAAGTTAGGCTTAGATGAAAAAAAAAATGCATCCTTTTGGAATTATTCTTTTAAATAAAGTATACATGTTATGTAGTAGGATACTCCCAAAGTCAGTTGTGATGCATTTATAAAATAGGACTAGCATAAAAGTATGATTTTAAAATAATGAATGCAAGTAGTAGATTTTATAAGAAAATGAATTCCTCGTGTTAAATAATGAATAATATTCTAGCTACATGAATTGTTATGCAAATGGAGATTATTAAATATAACTAAGTACGGCAAGCCTAAAATAATTAACTTAAAGGGAATAGATTTCTAATGTCAAGGCTACTTCTTAAGGGCGAGTCAAAGCTTAAATGCATTAAGTATCCTACTAATGTAATGTTAGACAATTAATTACAACAAATGAATGGGGCGGGGTAGACGATTAAAAAGAAAGACTCGAGGAGTGACACTATTCCGCCTATGGTTTAGAATTTCTGATACGGATGCGGTGCACATAGACATGGGTCTTCATCTGAAGTAGCTCATGATGAGTCTCGCAATGAGACTCTTCGTTGCTCCAATGCGTTTCATGTAAAAAGAAAAAGAGATAAGGATTAGAAGCTATCCAAATAATCAGAAATAGCAGGTAGGTATTTAGTATAAAAAGTAAACGCATGCAATTTACAATGCAGTGGTCAAGCAGTAGTATTCACTAGGTGCCAAAAGATAAACCAGATGATTTAAGAGATTCAGTTGACGTACTAGACATACAATGACGACAAGTAGCAAGTGGCAAAGTAGATACATGGGTACGGGATAGTGCACCGACAAAGAAAAACAAATTGCAAGACAACAAACAATTAATCTGATAAGAATTGCAGGATTCAGAATATAAGGTATACGAAGATGTACAACCGCGACATACATCCAGTGTATATGGAAGTCAGCAGGTACCCTGCATACTTCTTATTATACTGTATCAGATTCAGCAAGCCAAATGAAACATGAAACAAAAGAACATGAAGATGAATCAGGGTACAATGAGAAAAAAAGAAATGCTGAACCAGCCTGTGCTTTTGACAGGAAATTAAAATGCTAGCAAAGAAGAGAAATAATTTTAAGGCCATTTCTACACCACTTAGACAGGAGAGAAAAAAAACAATCCAATACAATGGTTAGCAACTTGATAACAAACTGTGCAGTTTAAGCAATCTGCTAATGATAGGATATTCAATTTCATGCTAACACAGATTCGGTCATAACTCGAATCATTAACAACTAGGCCAGTTAAACATGCACATGACAAACAGGGCTACGCAATGCGTCATAAACTAGTCAATTATACAAGATAGATGGTAATTGCTGCAGCTGTGTACAGATTGATCTTGATGCATAAACACCTCGAATTAATAGACTGTATAAATACGATTAATCCTAATCAAAGGTCGAACGGTAAGTTGATCACAATACGAGAAGAGGTGAGATACATGCCCTAATTAACTAGCAGGCTTTGCAAGTATTATTCAGAGAACCAAGCAAGCAAACAAGAGCATTTTTGAAGGCAGACTCCGATGCAACAAGCGAAAGAGGAATTACTGGTCTTTACTTTTTTTTTATGACAACATACTTAATGAACACACAAGATGATAGTATAAGCCTTAGGATTAACCAAGTACAATTATGAAAGGTTTATCTAGACCCAAATATATACGACATAGACATCATATTGAAGCTATACAAGAATTGTTAAAACGGTTATCTGTCAATCCAAGGAAGCGAGTATGTCAAGCATTTATGATCCAGGCAGATTGGGGCATTATTAACTCATAATTCACGAATACGACAATTATGGGGCATACACAGTTATAAGATACAGTGCCAGGACAGCCTCAAGAGGGCTGAAACAAACTTAAAAATAGAGGCAAAAGTCAAACGACATTAGGACATATATGACTTCTAGACTTAACATCGACCAATATTAAATCGACCCAAGTGCATCGACTAAATACACCATATTCACATATCAACGAACGCAAGAATATAAATAGAAGAACGCACGTCTAACACACGAAACAAAAAATGCAGAAATTCAGCGATGCGACGAAATCGATAGGTAGTGGAATTTTACCTTCTCCGGGCAGCGAACCGAGGCAGCGTATCAAGTTCGTCGATCCACTCGAAGGATTTATTGCGACACAATTGGAACGACGTTGCTTTAAACGACTTCTATTCTGATTTTTTATTTTATTTCTTATGCTATGAAAACTAAACTTAAAAGTAGTACTTACTCTTCTTCTCGATTCGTTTTGTGGATTGATTTCTTCGATGCTACCGTCAATGTTAAATGTTTTCGACGGTAAAAAAAAGGATTCAATTATTACCGTTTTTGCTACTCTTTTCTGATGCTGAGGGGGATGATTAATCGATGCCTACTGGTGCTGAAAGATTCACTCTTGTTTTGCTAATTCTTATTGTTTTCTCTCGATCCCTCTCTATGAACTTTTGCCCATTTTTGATGCCTCTTGATGTGCCAATCGATTGGTATTTATAGCATGATTTAGGTTCTTGAGTTATGGTAATTTTTGGTGTAAGGCAAGTTCTGATTTTGGTACTGATTTGTTACGATTTTAGTGACATTTGGGTCTTGATTCGGTTCAATTTTTATGGTAAGAACAGGGGTGTCGATATGGCAGTTGATTCATGAGGTGATTCACCGAATTCTCCGGCGAGAATCTCGGCTGGGCGATGGGAGCGAGGGCAGCTAGGTTTAGGTTTAGTTGTTTTCTTGTTTTTGTCTATAGGGAAGGGAAAAGAAAATGAAGGGGTTGTGGGTTTCTAAAGATGAAGAGGGACGTTTGGGCTTGCGGGTCGTGGGATGCGAATTGGGCTTGGGCGAAATTATGGGGCTTGTGGGCTGGTAGTTATTGTTTAATTAGGTAGAGTTTTAAGTGTATTTGTTTTAGTGGTAAATGAGTGGGGTTTAAATTATTAAATTATTTTAATATCACCTTAGATGCTTTATTAGTCTTAGCTTAGATTTAAATTATTACAATAATAAATGCGGGCGTGCTAATTAATTAGTGCTTAATGCTTTATAATGCGAGACCATTATTAAAATCTTATTTATTATACATGCTTTGCGATGTTAAATTAAAATTGAATTAATGGGGGTTTAAATTGCAAATAATAATTATAAAATTGCTTTGGGTATTAATAAATGTGGATATAATTTTAAGGAATGCTCGATGTGACGCCATTAATAATTTATTTATTTACGTATTTATTATTATTTAAATTATTAAGCATTAATGGAAATAGAATAGGGCTTAAATTATGAATAATATTTAGGCAAATAAAAAATGCGGACGTGAGACTCAAAGTGCTTAATACTCTACGTAAAATGCGGTGCCATTATTAAATCGCTTATTTATGCATGTATTAATATTTTATTGTTGCATTTTATTATTATAAATTGTTGGAATTATTTTGGAAAATTAGTGTAATTTTATAGTTAATGACTGGACGGGAGGGTCAAAGTTGGGTGTCAACAGGTGTAAAAGGCTTGTGATTCACGAATTTTCGGGGTAAAGGGTGCAGATTTTTAGGGTAAAGTGATGAGGTGATGGGTTCAAGGTATGGGTGGTGTCAGGTAATGGGTAAAGGTCGCCGGACTGGTGGGTAAATGGAGGTTTGGGGCGATGGCGGTGATTGGTTGGAAATGGGATTTGGTATGGATGATTTTTAGGGTTGCTGGTTCGTTTGGTTTGAAAGAGACGAAGGGGCTGGGGTGTCCTATTTGGACGAGAAACTTGGCATGGGTCGGTCGGGATTGGGTCGCGGGTGTTGGGCTGCGAATTGGGCTTCTGGGAATTAAAAGAAATGGGGGAATTGGGTAGAAAAATAAGGTTATTTAATTAATTAAAATATGCTTCTTTGTCATGACTAATTTTCAAAAAGTGCACACACACATAAAATTATGGCACAATTGTTTTAATATATATAATTATTTTAAGTAGAAATATAATATTTATATAATAGAAATGATTTGTTTGGCAATTGGTGAAAATATTAGGAGAAAATCAATCACCAAAGTTGATGCCGAAATATTGAAATTATTTTGCATATATTTTAATTATAAAATGTAATACATGATATTTTAAAAATACGCGGTAATTAGTGAAAATATTAAAACTTAGCATTTTTAGAGACTTTTCTAGACTGAGAAGCATAGTGCAATTAGTTGAAGATAAAGGGACTATCGAATAAAATGTTCACATGTGAGCAAAAGTCGATAAAGATGAGACAAAATTGGATGTCAACAATAATTAGTGTCGATATGTAAAGGCCTGAAGGGTAACACTAAGTCAAATGTTCCGTCGATTGAAGGATGTAATTAGAAGGAGATTATATATATATATATATATATATATATATATATATATATATATATATATATATATATATATATATATATATATATATATATATATATATATATATATGTGTGTGTGTTCGGTTGATAACCGGGACATTAGAAATGGGAACAAGGCAAACAATTGGGATAGGGTTGCGGCGCCAAAAACGCGTGTAGGCACCGCGACGCCACTTAATCAAGGGTCGCGGTGCTAATGCGCGTCCAGTGAATTCGGACTGGCCCAGTTTTGCTGACTTATCTGCTGGGCCTGGCCCATGGGACCCTAAAACTCCTATTCTCAGCTATAAATAGAGGGCTTTCCCCTCCCATTTCAACACACCAAAACCAAGAGAGTATTCTCATCTAAAGCTCTTCTGGAATCCCTAGCATTCTAGACTTAGAAATTACATCAAAGTTTTTCCAAAACTTGCAAATTGAGGGACGTTTGTGTGTGTACCCTCGGACTACACAAAGCTTCCAAATTTGAAGAGTGCTATCTACAAAATGTAAGCCTTCGTTCGAAGTATTACATTATTGCTTTGTATTTATTTTACATCATATATTCATACTATAGTTTGACCGAATGTCGGGTTTGAAATATAAATTTTCAAATTCCGCTGCGTGTACGAACCCGGCAAAACGCCTTCAGCTTCATATAAATCCTTCATCATGAAGGTCTTGAACAACCAATCCTTAACTGACTGCATGAGAGTATTATTGTCTCCCATTATCAATATGTCATCAACATATATAATAATGAAGGCAATATTGTCAAAGCAAATATTTCAACACCTAGAGGCTTGCTTAAGTCCATAAATGGACTTATGTAGCCTGCATACATCATTTGGTCTAGACTCGGATGAAAAATCCTCGGGTTGTTTCATATACACTTCCTCAATTAGATTACCATTAAGGAATATAATTTTGACATCCATCTGCCAAATGTCATAATCATAATGTGCAGCTATCACAAGCAAAATTCGAATAGACTTTATCTTAGCCACCGGTGAAAAGGTTTCATCATAATCCACGCTAGGACGCTGAGTAAAATCTTTAGCCACTAGTCTAGCTTTATAAGTCTGAACCTTGCCAGATGCATCAATATTCTTCTTGAAGACCCATTTGCATCCTATGGGTTTAACCCCATTTGGCAAATCAACCAAGTTCCACACTTGATTGATATACATAGATTCCATTTCGGAATTCATGGCTTCTTTTCATATCTTCGAATCAATGTCTAGCATTGCTTCGCTGTAGGTTCTAGGCTCGTCATCATCTGGAATATCTAGCTCATTTTGTGTTTTCATAAGTAGATTTAGTCTTTTCGGAGGACGATGAGTTCTAACAGACCTACGGAGTTGAGTGTCTTGCATTCGATTCTGATTATGTTTCGATTTTGAGAAGGTTCTGCGCCGTTGATCCACCAACATCGAGCTTTGAAATATCATTTTCATGTCTTTCCGAATGGGAGAAGGTGCAATCGTGCACTTGCTCCCGCGTCCGTGCAGGATCTTGAATTTCGTGATTTCTCGCAACACTCCCATCGCCGGGCGGAATACCCTGAGTACCCAATCTTCGCCATAAGCTCCCACTGAATCCTTGCTTTGTTCACTCGTCAAGGGTTCAACCTCTATGTTATTTTGTTCTTGAATTTCTTCAAGTTATCTCTGTGCAACTCTTTTCCATGTAGACATATTCATCTTCAAGAAAAGTTGCGTTCCTAGAACTAAATATCTTATGTTCTCCTGGAAGATAGAAATAATATCCCTTAGTTTCCTTTGGATACCCAACGAAGTAAAATTTCTCACTTTTAGACTCCAACTTATCAGTGATCATCTTCTTGACTTATGCAGGACACCCTGATGCCTCATGTGTCTAAGTGATGTCTTTTTGCCACACCATACCTCATATGACGTCTTTTCAACTGATTTAGAAGGAACTCTGTTCAGAACATATATCGAGGTTAGAATAGTGTATCCCCAAAGGTATGTTGGAAGAGCTGAAAAACTCATCATGGAACGAACCATGTCAAGCAAGGTTCAGTTTCTCCTCTCGGCAATACCATTCATCTGAGGTGTTGCAGGAGGTGTCCATTCGGAATGAACTCCATGTAGCTTTAACTAATCAAGAAATTCTTTATTTAAGTATTCACCCCCACGATCAGATCGGAGAGTCTTGATACTCTTCGAGAGCTGTTTCTCAACTTCACACTTAAACTCCTTAAACTTCTCGAAAGCCTCAGATTTGTGTCTCATAAGATACACATATCCATACCTCGATAAGTCTTCTGTAAAAGTAATGAAGTAAGAGAAACCTTCTCTAGCTTGAGTCGAAAATGGTCCACATACGTTAGTATGTACCAACTCAAGTACCTCCTTGGCACGGATCCCCTTTCCAGAAAGAGGTTTAATGGTCATCTTACCTTTCAAACATGATTCACAGTTACCATAATATTGTAAGTCAAATGGTTCAAGGTAATTTAATTTCCTCAACCGTTCTATCCTCGTTTGATTGATATGACCAAGTCTGTAATGCCACAAGTAGGTAGAATTTCTTTCGTTTAACTTAGCTCTTTTATTTTGTACATTGAAAATTTTCCTGTGGTAATTTAATGTATACAATCCATTCACAAGAGGCGCAATTCCATACACAACACTATCATAAGCCAAAATCATATTGCTATTATTAATGTTTGAGGAAAAGCCCTCAGTGTCAAGAACATGAATAAAAATATTATTTCTTGTCAAAGAAGGAACATAATAACAATTGTTTAACATTAAAATATTGCCGGAAGGTAAATCTAATCTATAATTTCCCACGCGCTCAACATCAACACGTGCTCCGTTTCCGACGCGCAGGTCCACATCTTGAGGTACGACCTTCCTACTATTAGTTAGCCCCTGCACATTTGTACAAATGTGTGAGCCACAAGCGGTATCTAGTACCCAGGAATGAGAATCATATAGATAGATTAATTTCAATTACAAACATACCTTGTCCACTAGAGGATGGAGCACCTGGTGTCATCCCTCCTCCTGGAGCAGTACAGTCCTTCCTCCAATGCCCCTTCCTGTTGCAGTTCATGCACACATCCGATGCTGGAAGTTTCTTCTTCTTCTTCACCCCTCCTTTGGGCTTCATTGCTCCTGCCGGAGCAAAAACTTTGCCATTCCTCTTCTGTTGTCCTTTACATTCGGTTTGGGATGACTAGAGGATCCAACCATCAGAATAGGTTTACTTTTGGAGACCGAAGTTCAAAACTTTCAGCATATTGTGCAATTCTGGCGATTTCGCCTTAGTTCCATTCATATTGTAATTTATAATGAAACTCTCAAACGAATGTGAAAATGAATTGAGGATGAGTGTGGTAGCAACTCTGTCATGAAACTTTATTTCAATATATGTCAATCTTTCTATCAACTCAATCAGACAAAACTTGCAAGATTTCCGCAGCTACGTTGTTCTTCTTTCACTCCTCTCTTTACAACACTAGCAATACAACTTTTTCAGCACATGTGGAGACATCTGACCCCCTTCAATGAGTTTACACTTAAAGAGTTCTATGAGCAGCTCATACTCAATTGTCTGAGACTGAGAGTAATAAAGACTCTTCAAATGTACCGACATTTCATTGGGCCCCATGTTCTTATGTTGTCTCTGTAATGTAGGTGACATAGAAGTCAACATCAAACACTGAGCTGAAATGGCATCATCATAATATTTTTGATAAGCCACTTTATCAAAGGTTGCACATTCGGCAGGGTCCTCCGCAGGCACTGTAGAGAATACCTGGTCCAATGCATATTCAATTTTCTCTTGCCTCAGGACTATTCTTACATTCCTGAGCCAATTTATAAAGTTGAGTCCATTCAATCTATTGGATTCCATTAGCATTTTCATTGAGAAATTTGACATTATGAAGATCTGAAGATATAGGTAGACAGAAAAAATGCAATAAAAATTCATTCTCCTAATTAAACACATTCATTATATGCTAATTTAACATGACCTTTTATTTAATTAGCTCTCACTATTTTGCATACTTCTATGACCCCAAGGTAGAATACGGACCTAAAATATTTTAAGGTCATAATGAGCCAAGATCCAAATATATGCTATATCCGTGTTTGCTTTGGCTGATAACTTCAATATCACACTTCGGTAGGTTCTCAACCAATTGTAAAGCTTATTCACAACTCTTGGTTTGATTAAACATCTTTCATTTTAATCTTGTTGTCACGACCCGAATCCCGGGCCCGCGACTGGTGCCCTGCCTGGGCACCCTTCTACCCATACATCACATGTAACCAGCGGAAGCTAAAGAAAACTCATCATTTTTTATAAAACAGGCAACGTACGTCCGTCGTACGTTCGCCGTACGTTCCTTCTCTTATAACACCCGAGACACTAACACTTGTAGTCTCAAACATTTTCACTTTCCAACATCAAGTTACTACACTTTTCAAATCGAATTACCTATACTCTTCAAATCAAGTAACCTATACTTTTCAAATCCATTAAAAGTAACTTCCCTTTTAGAAATCCAAAGTACTATGTATAGAGTACATCACTAACTACTATCAAGGAATAGATAGACAACTTCCATTTTGGAAACCCCAAAGTACTATCTAGGGAAATAGGTAGAACAATTTTCATTTTAGAAAAAAGTACTATCAATAGAGTATATCACTAAGGATTAGGTTCCAATAGAACTCTATAGAGATCAAGTCAAGTATCGTTTAGGGATTTGGATCCACTCACTTTCTAAAATCAAATCAAGTATCAATAAGGATAAAAATCTCACTCACTTTATGAAATCAAAATCATGCCAAAGAAGAAGGGATAGTTCACATACCTTATCGGCATATTCCAACTTGATATTTAGAATTCGTCTCAATGTAGTACTTCAACCTATAATGACAACAACACTTCTATCAACTTCTAGCTCACTTAGTATAAGATATACACCAAGTAATTGTCCTCTTATTCTATGAAAATTTGGGCAGCACTTCCCCCGTTTATACGTACTTTTCCACCTTTTCCAAGGCCCAAATTCAACAATAAACAAGCCACAATTAAGGGAACAACCAACAGTTAACCAAAGGGGATTACACGCCTACTTGACGTGTAAAATTCTGCCCCACAATCACATAAAAACAGTCCACAATTTCATCAACCATAAGGGTAAAATATGAAGCCTTTAACACCCTTTCTACACCCTTAATACTTAGGACTTTCATTAGCCATTTACTACATTAAACATGCAATATTTATACCAAATTTCCAGCATGCAAATCACGAAACAACCCCTAAAATCAGCTCATAATATCCAACAACTTAAAGGGCCATTTTCGGCCACAACAACAACATATCCAAGCCCTTTTCCACAATTCCTTATAATCCAATTCACATTTCAACATGTTATATATATCGTATCAACTATCAACAACAATAATTCCTTCATTATACAACATGCGACAAGTAAAAATAACAACAAAATGATCAACGAACTCAATGGCACAAAAATGCCTAGTCTCGGCCGAGTCCACCAAAAATGGTCCAAACACTTTTTAATCTTCATTATTTTTAGTACAAGCTCATCCATACATATCAAGAATAAGTAATATCCAATTACTTTAAAAGAAGAAGAACTATTACCTTATTTTTAGTCCAAAAATCGGTAAAATAGTCCGGAGAAGATTGGACCGCAGTTTTCGTTTCGCTCCACTTTTTCCAGTTCCAATCACATATATGCAACCCCTATAAGCTTATAACCAACTTTACTTCACGTTTCAACACCAAAAAATCGACGGAAAATCCTAGGGTTCCAAACCCTTTCTCACGGCTTTAGGGGTTTTTGGAGATAAAAGAGTGTTATCTTGGCTTAACACTGGTTAGGGACATTAATCATGTATTAATAAACTAACTTGGAAGAGAAATGAAATCTTGTCCTTCAATATGCCCTAAGGCCGATAGCAACAATGGAGGAGAGATATGGTGTAATGAAATATTTCTAAGTGTTGAGAAGTCTTGCAACCTTGTGTAGATATATACAAATATCTCCAAGTCAAAGTCCAAGTAGACAAGTGTTCAAGTTAATGGGGGACAAATGTCACCCTCTCATTGGCCGAAAATCCATCAACAAAAATATCTAGAAATTATGTCCATATATCTTAAATCAAAGGTCCCGCGAATTTGTGAAATTTTGGCGGGCCCTCTATTATTAGATCCAATACCTCAATATACTATACTAATGTCATATACCAAATTTGAGAATCAAATTCCAAGTTATAAACTTTTTCCTTCACAAAGTTTTGAAATTATTCCTTAAGAAAAAGAAATCTTCTTTCTTTCCAAAATTCAAATCTTAATTCCTTAAGTACGTTCTCACATCATTTCCTTGGAAATACAGGGTGTAACATCCTTCACCCCTTAGAAACATTCATCCTCGAATGTTCATCTAAGGTCTCAAGCTATACAACTTTCGGCATAGTCTCCTTTAACTATACCTACACATCTATACTGCAGTAGACCAAAGCCTCAGATGTTTACACCATGCCTGCACTTCAGAACTCTCAAGTTTCAGACCGCTGTCCCGTCTCTTTCAAGGCCATGCAGGCTCGAATTTCACAAAGACACATTTTTCCACTTAATCTCTTCTTTTTCTATAAGTTTCAACAATACTCCGCAAACCCAAAGATGCCTCACATGGCCACCATATAACACATAGTCTCATTCTACTTCGGATAGTCCTTAGCATATTGTACTCCCTTTGTAATCAAAGTCACATTCCTATGGTCCTATTACAGTTCCTTAAAATCGATAATATCATTTCTAATCGGCTCAACAATCATCAACATCAATCACAAGTGGTTTATACTCAAACCAATGAATCATCACCTCTAATATATTTCACATATACCATGTACTTTAACCATGATCACACATAAAATACTTTACTCTTGAAGGCCTTGTCTATCTAAGGTCTCAACGATTATCCAATACTCTAAGATCCTCAAATATTTCATGTCCCAATCTTACATTATCTCTCCCCGTATACGGGCAAGATAGATTCTCAATATCTCCAAATCATGTTGTCTTAATCACAACAACTTTATTTACTCCATACCAATATTATCCGTGCATCTCACTTAAGCATACAACACAGCTTAATCAAACCATATGGTATGTCATTAAGTCAATTAAACATGATCCTTTAAGTGTTCATCACCCTCTCAGACAGCTCATCACCTCCTAAATATTCCAAATTAGCACATATATAACCTTGATGTGGATTCATTAAACTGTTTCACACCTTCCAAGCAATTTATAAAGCTTAACCATAACATGATAACCCACAATTGCTTCAGACAACACACACATGGTCCCAAATAAATATGTCTGCATAGATGTACATCATCATTATACCAACTCTACAACAATTTTACCAACCTGGATACTAAGTCCAAATATTTCCTTTCTGGGCCGCTGTCGCTTTCTCATAGATGCAATCACAAAAATATGTTAGGGAGGGACTACCCTAACCACACAACTCTATCGCACGATCTTGGAGTAAGAAGAATAGAAAACCAATTCTAAATGTACTGTAGCCTCCTGTTTATGAGTGTGGTGCACAATACACCGATAACCAAGACTCATCGCACACGGCTCAGACATTCTCAAGACTAATCGTCAGATACCACTTTGTCACGACCGAATCTCAAGCTCACATCGTGCCCTACCTGGGCACCCTTCTACCTATACATAACATGTAACCAGCGGAAGCTAAAGAAAACTCTATCATTTTTTTTATAAAACAGGAAAAGCCGACAAGGCCGCCATTATATATATATAAAATAACCCAAAGAAACTACAACTGTACAACTTACGCAAGTCCAGCCCACATATGAATACAGACCTCTAAGGGTTTGATAATAACATGTGGCGGGAAAAGGCCCCGCCGTACCCTGAATATACACAAGTCTAAAATCAAGACTGTACCAAAATGACAACTCCGGTACAATGGAGCTATCCCAAAAGTGGAGCAATGAACCTAAGCACACGGATCACCAAACTGAGTACCTACATCTGCAGGAATGAACGCAGCCCCCCGAAGGGGGTCAGTACTACAAGGTACCAAGTATGTAAACATGAAGTACAATAAACAAGATTATAACAGGCCAGAAAGATAACAAAAGACAAGTACAATAATCAAATACCAGTACATTGCCCTTTTCCATTAGAGTAATGAGAGTCATCTTTACCTTTTTAAAATACCATTTCAGATATGGAACCAACTGTACCACTGTACTACTGTACCACTATATCACTATATCATCAGATTCATCGTACTCACAAGATCATCAGATCACCGCATTCATCGTACTATCAGATCATCAGATCATCGTATCATCGTACCATCAGATCACTATATCACTGAAGCATGCTCATGGAATACCCCATCACCGTCAGCATGTACATGGTATAATGTATAACCAATATCAAAGAAGCATGCTCGTGGAATTCCAACATCACTGTCAGCATGTATAAAGTATAATGTATAACCAATATCAAAGAAGTATGCCCGTGGAATTCCAACATCACTGTCGGCACGTCTATAACCAGTATCAAGGAAACATGTCCGTGGAATTCCAACATCACTGTCGGCACATCTATAACCAGTATCAAGGAAGCATGCCGTGGAATTCCAACGTCACTGTCAGCATGTACCAAGTATAATATCAAACCAACATCACTGGAGCACGCCCGTGGAATTCCAACATCACTGTCGGCAAGTCCATGGTATAATATAAAATCAACATCACAGAAGCATGCCCGTGGAATTTCAACATCACCGCTGCACGCGTCATGTAACAATATATAATCAATATCACGTAAGACGCGTGGAATTCCAACATCACTGTCGGCACGTCTATAGAACAATATATAATCAATATCACAGAAGCATGCCCGTGGAATTCCAACATCACTGTCGGATAGAACAATATATAATCAATATCACAGAAGCATGCCCGTGGAATTCCAACATCACTGTCGGCACGTTTATAGAACAATATATAATCAATATCACAGAAGCATGCCCGTGGAATTCCAATATTACTGTCGGCACGTCTATATAACAATATATAATCAATATCACATAAGCATGCCCGTGGAATTCCAACTTCACTGTCGGCACGTCTATAGAATAATATATAACAAAGGCCGAGGGACTCGGTGAAGTGAAATACAACACTTGCATAAATAACTATCATGAGAAACCATATGCAAGTATAAATCATCTTTTCACTTTATTAGAAGGTATATCACGTCTTCTACTTTAGAAAACCTAAGGCATTATTAAGTCATGAAAGATTAAGGATAGAAGGAATAACACATCTTCTACTTAAGAGAACCTAAGGCGTTATCATGACATGAAATAGTAAGGGTAGAAGGAATAACACATATTCTACTCTAGAAAGCTCAACTATACAACGTACGTCCGCCGTACGTTCCTTCTCTTATAACACCCAAGACACTAACACTTGTAGTCTCAAACATTTTCACTTTCCAACATCAAGTTACTACACTTTTCAAATCGAATTACCTATACTCTTCAAATCAAGTAACCTATACTTTTCAAATCCATTAAAAGGAACTTCCCTTTTAGAAATTCAAAGTACTATGTATAGTGTACATCACTAAGTACTATCAAGGAATAGATAGACAACTTCCATTTTGGAAACCCCAAAGTACTATCTAGGGAAATAGGTAGAACAATTTTCATTTTAAAAAACTCAAAGTACTATCAATAGAGTATATCACTAAGGATTAGGTTCCAATAGAACTCTATAGGGATCAAGTCAAGTATCGTTTAGGGATTTAGATCCAATCACTTTCTAAAATCAAATCAAATATCAATAAGCATAAAAATCCACTCACTTTATGAAATCAAATCATGCCAAAGAAGAAGGGATAGTTCACATACCTTATCGGCTTATTCCAACTTGATATTTAAAATTCGTCTCAATGTAGTACTTCAACCTATAATGACAACAACACTTCTATCAACTTCTAGCTCACTTAGTATAAGATATACACCAAGTAATTGTCCTCTTATTCTACGAAAATTTGGGCAGCACTTCCCCCGTTTATACGTATTTTTCCACCTTTTACAAGGCCCAAATACAACAATAAACAAGCCACAATTAAGGGAAAAACCAACAGTTAACTAAAGGGGATTACACGCCTACTTGACATGTAAAATTCTGCCCCACAATCACTTAAAAACAGTCCACAATTCCATCAATAATAAGGGTAAAATGTGAAGCCTTAACACCCTTTCTACACCCTTAATCCTTAGGATTTTCATTAGAAATTTACCACATTAAACATGCATAATAGTGGCTGAATTATCAGTATTCTAACGCCATAAAATAGTCCATAGAACTGCACGACAATAACCAACAACAAATGGGGCAGTTTCGGCCCTCTTACACCACAACAATCCAAAGCCCTTTTCCATAATTCTTTATACTCCACTTCATATCACCACACGTTTATACAAGTCATAACAACTTATCAACAACAATATTACTTCATTATAACATGCAATAGATGAAGGAAACAACAACAATAACCAACTAATCCAACAATCACCAAAATTGTCCAAGTTTCGACGAACACCCAAAATGTCACACACACTTCTTATTTTTCATTCTTCTTAACAGAAGTTCATATATATACTATAACAACATGTAATATCCAATTACTTCAAGAGAAAGAAGAAATCTTATCACAAATTTCGACCAAAACAACCCCTAAGCTCTCGGCCAAAAGCTCCATTTCTACACCACTTCTTCAAGTTTCAATCACACACATGTAACCCCTACAAGCTTGCAACCAACTCCCCTTCTTGTATTACTTCCAAAAAGTTCATAACAAGCTAGGGTTTTTCTTGGCAAAACTTGCCAAAACCGTGAGCCCCTAACCTTGGAGAGTTAACTTGGCTTAGCACCTAATCAAGGTGCTTAATCTAAGAGGATTAGTAACACTTGATCTTCACTTTTGGTTTAAGGAGATTCTCAAAAATCTTGGAGAGAAAGGGAGAAGATAAGAGAGTTTTTGGGTGAGATATTATGAGCTAAGTCTCAAGTCTTGCAAGACTTATCAATATAACAAGTGGAGGGGGATACATGCCGCCCTCCCGTTGGCCAAATTTCCTTATTTACAAAAATATTTAGATATTTGTTCAAAATATCTTAAAATCGAAGGGACCTGCCAAAAAATTCACATTTTGGCGGGCCCCATATTAATAATTCCGATACTTCATAATTCAATACTAATTCCATAAATCCAATTAGAATTAAACTCCAAGTTAATAATTTTTCGTCGTCACATTTTTCCAAAAATTTTCCTTAAGAAAATGTAATTATACTTTTCTTCCAATATTTAAATCTCAATTCCTTAGTCACGTTCTCATATCAATGCCATGAAATTATGGGGTGTAACAAACATATCACGTATCAATCACATATAATAAACTTTTCCTTTTAGAAATGCCGAGGCACTCTCATACCTTTCATTTTTAAATCCTCATTTGGAAAATCAAGACACTTATCATATCAAGTATCATTTTGAATCCTCTTTTGAAAAATCAAGACACTTACACTTTTACAACCAAGTGACTCATACTTTTAAAATCAAGTCAAGTATACTTTTAAAATCAAGTTACTATCGCCTCATGTACCACATGAAATCAAGATTCATTTAAAACACGTATGTCCACCGTACACTCATTTTATAAAGTTCATGCTCAAAGAAGAAAGGAAGAGTCACATACTAACACTTGTCGTCTGTACCAACTCGATAATCTAAATTTGTCTCGCTCCTTTGGCTAACATTATGGAAATATTTGAATGGGGATAACATATATGAATTGCCAAATTAATTCATTTTATGATCCGTTAGTTGGTTATATATTAATAATGATCTTATCTAATCAGCTGTGAACCTAGAAAATGTAAAACGAACTGGTTATATCTTAGTTTCTATGCAGATGGAAATTCATTTCAATATAATTGATTGTCGATACCTTTTTCATTTAACGCTGCAATGACTTGTTCGATACCATTGTGGGGTTTTGTCGAGTTTGTACACGCAGCGAAATTTGAAAATTTATATTTCAAACCCGACGACGGTCAAACTGTAGGATGATTACACAATGTAAAAAGCACAAAGCAATAATGTAATACTTCGATGGAAGACTTACATTGTAGATAACAACTTGAAAATCTAGAGCTTTGTGTAGTCCGAGGGTGCGCACGCAAATGTCCCTCGATTTGCAAGTACTGAAACTTCAATGTAATTGCTAAGTCTTGAAATGCTAGGGATTCCGACAGAGCTTTAGAAAAGATTAGTCTCTTACTTTTGGTGTAGTGAAATGAGAGGGGGAACCCCTTTATTTATAGCTGAAAAGGACAACTAGGGTTCCCCTATGGGCCAGCCCATTAAACTTCAGATTGGGCGGTAGTCGGACCATCGACGCGTCCCAAGACCGCGCCCTGCGTAAGTGGCGCCATGGCCGACACGCGTTTTGGCGCCGCGACCCTAAATTAATGGCACCGCGACTTCGCCCAATTTTTACGCCTCGTTTCCATTTCTAATGTCCTTGGCTATCAACCGAATATATATATATATATATATATATATATATATATATATATATATATATATATATATATATAATCTCTCTCTAATTACATCCTTCAATCGACAGAACATTTTACTTAGTGTTACCCCTCAGGCCTTTACATATCGACACTAATAACATTAGGGTCTTCACGGAACTCCTAGACTGCGCCGGAAGACGAACTCAATATGCAAAGTTTAGCTACACGAAACATGTGAACTGAACCTCTATGTTGGAAGATAAATTCTTTTCATTCACACCACACTCAATCAAGCTTAGGATTTGTCAAGTGTCTATCCAAATGACTTGATCATTATAACTCATATATATTAGTTGACAACATGACCATATCAAAGACATGTCCATTGCATTAGCCAATGACTTAGTCAACCTAATACCACATGAGTACCTGAGTGTTCACTTGAATATACATTCAAGGAATGAATCTCAATCTTGGCTCACATACCACCTTTAATCTACTTCGTAATGCACCAAAACAAGCCGCGTCTCATCCTATAAGACATTTGAGCTTAGGACAGGATCAAAGTACATTACTCCGTAAACAAGGTGATATTGACCTCAAGTCTAAGGACTTCTATCTCCCACATGCTGGTGACATTATAGACATATAACAAAAAGTACATCAACAGGGTATACCAGTACTTCAACAAGTATCCATGTGTCCATCACGAGTTGCCATAACTTGTAGCAAGTGAGACATACTATATCCCCTAAGGATATGATGCAGACCACATGTCGACGTATCACATATCATCGATATCCTAATCTCGATGATCATTAGTCGAGGTAATTTAAGAGTTACGTTATAACATTAATTCTCACATCATTAATAAACACATAAACTCTAGGTATGCATTTATAGAATATTATAAACAATCAACTAATAATTCAACAAATGCAAATGCCATAATATGAATCATCATTAATATAAATACGAATGTGTATAAAGTACATTTTGTCCTAATTCAGATTGTTTCTAGGACATACATATACTTTCATCTCTATCCCTCCCTCCACTTCTCTCTCTGTCACTCATCAAGTCCTAGTACATTAATTTGCAACATTTTAGACTTCAAGCATAGTTAATTAAAACACACATCTCTCAACTTAGAGGGCTACAAGAACATATCGTTCCTTTACATCATTAATGAGCAGGAACTTTAAAAGTTTGACAACTCCATTATTAAAGTCTGAAGATTGAGGGTTTAAATTTTGAAATTAAAAAATGTATCGTTAAATCGAATGAGTGTTGTTGTAATAGTTTGGAAACATCTTTGGGAATCTAAATATGAATTTGGAGCTCACTTGGAGATGTTTTGACGTGACTTAGTGTATTTTGGTGGTTAAAGTGGTTTTATATTTGTGTTTATCTACATGAATATCTAGTGTATTCACACGTGTACAAGTGTATATCTCCTTGTATATCCGTGCATCTCATGAGACATATCATGCATATATTTGCACATCCATGGATCTCATATATATCATGTATATATTTGCATATTCATGAAAATATGTGTGTAATATACACTGATATATATAATTATAATTTGATTACACGTTGTAGGTGTTGTCTATTGTAAATGTAGCGGTGATATATATGGTTATACACTAAAATATGGTGTATACACATATCATTATCATGAAATTGTCTGAATTCGTGAAATTGAATACTTGGTGAATTTGTTAGACTTTTTTTTGGAGGAATCTGGATTTTGGAAGGTCACAAACTGTGAAATTAATACTTGAATGATGTGGTTGGTCTGGTACGTTTGATGGAATACAAATCCCAAATGTGAAATAGAAAGTCAATTTCTATATAAATTCATAATTGAAAACTAGATCCCATCACAATACAATTAATTAGGAGTTTATTTCACAATAAAAATATATTTTTAAAAATTCAAGCACACTTTGTTAGCATACTTGTAATGGAAATACTGAATCGCGGGATCTTGCTTGATTGGACGTATATTTGGTACACAAATCTTTTTAATTTAAGTAACTAAATCTCATATGATAGCCAAATCCATTCTAAAATGAATTAGTTTTCAATACCAAATGGCACTACACAGAACCATCAGTTCATTCCCAAGATTTCAAAAGAAATGGGAAAAAACATTTTCCTCCTCCTTCTAACCTTCGTTCTTTCAACAATTGTGGCTTCAAGTCTTGAAAGGAGATATAGTCATGGTGTTGGCAAACTTTACTTAACTAAATTATTAAAGAGAGATTCAACCATTGATAATAATAGCCATTTTAGTTCAGCGTTTGATAATTTAGAATTGGATAAATTTGTTCTTTCTCAAAAAGGATTGAAACATAAAGATAAAATCAAGAGATTGCCTGGTCAACCACTTGTCAAATTCAAACAATATGGTGGATATGTCACAGTCAACGAATTTGCTGGTCGTGCCTTGTTTTATTATTTTGTTGAAGCTCAGAATTCCAAGTCATTGCCCCTTCTCCTATGGCTCAATGGAGGTACACATTTTTTAGTTTAATTTGTTGACATAATTCTTTTCTCTTAATTATGAGGATAGTTACGAATTACGATTGAACTATAGACGGAGACGAATTTAGGGGCAGGTTCTATGAGTTCAACGGAATTCATTGCATTTGGCTTGAACCGAGTATATATGCATACTTAAAAGCATTTAAAATGTACACATATAATTACGAATACGTATGCTCATTCTAAGCTTGCTAACACTAAATTTCAGATTAGCCGCTAACGATGACTTATGATTTTTTTCTCATTATCTAATATATTACAAACGCAATATTTGTCTCTATATTCTGAATTTAAATGCTTGAATTATTTTTGGTAGGTCCTGGTTGCTCTTCAGTTGCCTACGGAGCTATGGAGGAACTTGGACCATTTAGAGTCCACAGTGATGGAAAGACATTGTATAGGAATCACTACGCATGGAATCATGGTAATTATTTTATTTATTTACTTGGAATGAGTTTTGTACTTGATAGTTGATACTTGTTGGAATTGAGAAAATTGACCTCAACTTAATTTGAATATGTATTTCCTATTTATAGTTGCAAATATATTATTCTTGGAATCTCCGGCTGGCGTTGGATTTTCATATTCAAATACAACTTCTGACATCGAATCAAATGGAGATAAAAATACAGCCATTGACAATTTAATATTCTTATTGAATTGGATCAAAAGGTTTCCCAAGTACAAGAATAGAGATTTTTATATTGCTGGTGAGAGCTATGCTGGACATTTTGTACCTGAATTGGCAGAAAGAATTCTCCACCATAACAAGCTTGCCAAGAAGACCCTTATTAACCTAAAAGGGATAATGGTAAAGCTATATACTTACTTTCTCACCCTTCTTCCATTTATAAGACTTTTCATATATAATTGGAATTTAATGCTATTTTTATTAATGGTAGTGTTGATGCAAACTTGTAGCACCTCAGACTAATTCAATAACTCTGCTTATAAAAGTTTATAATAGCTTTCACCTACATTTCATTGGCCGTTAGATAACATTCTTGGGTGAAGATATCTATTCTTCAGTACTTAATTTATATATACTGCATAAATGTTTGGTGCGTACAATGGCACCTTCCTTAGAAGATATCTACTCTTCAGTACTCAAAATATGTACTACAGAAAACATATGGACAAAAATAAGTATTATGCTAGATTACCATATGTTAAACATAAACAAATAGTACTGCAAAACTGCTTGAAGGAGAAAATAATATTTGGTGTGAATTGGTGTTATCACAAATAAAAAATTTACAATCCCTCGGTCCAGTGATGAAGTCAGTATTTTTCACTGAGAAAAATTCAAAATATAGAGAAGTTAAGGAAATTTAACATCTATTATACATACATAAGCAATAAGGTTAACCTACATACGATGTATTTTTCTAGCAAAGGGAGTTTGGATGAACCTCTTAGCTCCGCCCATGCCCCTCGTAGTTCAATTGAAAATTTTCAATAATGTTTTGACAGTTTTTGCTCTTTTTTTGGTAGATTGGGAATGCAGTGATAAATTATGAGACTGATAAAAAGGGGATGTATGAGTACCATGCAAGTCATGGATTGATTCCAGACGAGATATTAGAGCAAATTGAAAGATATTGCAATTTCTCAGACAAGGCCCTTCCTCAACCGCACGAATGTGATGATGCCATTAATATAGCTATTGCTGATACTGACCCCATCGATCTTTACAACATATATGCCCCTTTATGCCCTAATTCCGATGACCTCATTGCTTATAATATCCTAAACAAAAATTCAGTAAGTTTGGGTTTCTAATTTGTCTTGAATTTCAACTAATAGAGAACTTCTAGTACCATTAATGAAACTTTATTTGGAGTATGTATATATTACTAACAACGTTTTATTAATTAATTAGGGAACGCAGCAAGTGTTTGATCCATGCAGTGATGATTATGTAATTGCCTACATGAATCGTCTTGATGTCCAAAAGGCTCTCCATGCCAATATCACCAAAATAAAGTATAACTGGCAGCCATGCAGGTATTTTCAGTTAGATATTCTAGCTAGCCTTTAATACATAACCATAATCTTTATTTTTTACAAAATTTTATCCAGTATATGTTGTGTATACACTACTAAAAAGTCTCTATTTTCCCATTGATATTCAGTGGGAAATCTTTTTTTCTAGTAGTGATAATCAATGCATAGTCATTGTATAATATGTATAGTATAATTAATGTGTACACTAATTATGTACTTATTATACGTTTGTTATACACTGAGTATATACCAGCGACGACTACAAATTACTGATTATGGCTAGACATGTATAAATACTTTAATCTGATTAACCAAAATTGTTAAGATCCCAATATTGTTTGTTCTAAACTAGTTTTTATGGGTTAATTGAATCTAGTTTAAAACAAAAATTGCAGTGAAGTCATAGCAAATTGGACGGATAGCCCATTAACAATAATTCCTATTCTCAAAAAAGTTATGGCAAATGGAGTACGAGTATGGATATTCAGGTGAACACTTAATTAACTCCTCAAGCCACCATTTTCTCGTGTTTTTTTTTTCTTCTATTGTGTTATTATTCAATTTCTTAACGGTTTTAATTTATTTATGGGTTTGGAAAATTACAGCGGGGACACTGATGGAATAGTACCAGTAACTTCGACTAAGAAATCTATTAAGAAGATGAAGCTTCCTGTTGAAACACCTTGGTATCCCTGGTTCCACAATGATGAGGTGCGTGAATTAGTTAGTTATATACCTCGTCAATGTAACGAACTCTTAATACTATCTAGTCACGTACGTAAGTCTTCTCAAAATATGAAATTTGCAATATTAATAGATGTCAAGATAGTGTAAAAATTTCTTGACAGTAAACTTGGAAAATAGTTTACTTCTTAACCGTAAATAGAAATAACTTTGACCTATTTCATGTTTGACAAAAGTACTTCATTCAACAACTAAAATGTCCACAAAGTTGTTAAGACTCTAGTCTTTTGGCTCCACGAGAAACTCTAATAAGCACTTTCAAATTTGCATTGACAAAAGCATCTTTAATTAACGTGAAAAATTGTTTAATACTCATGACATATAAATTAATATCTTTTATTTGATTTTAATCTAGGTTGGTGGATATGCACAAGTATACAAAGGAAACTTGACATTTGCTACAGTGAGAGGAGCAGGACATCAAGTGCCAAGTTATCAGCCTACTAGAGCCCTTTCACTGGCTAAATACTTCCTTGCAGGAACAGAGCTCCCCAATTCTCCAAGACACAAAATAATAACGTAGTTAATTCCTATAGAATCAATTACACATATATTCCTCTTTCAATAATGTACACGTAGACTTTAGTCAAAACATAGTAGTGAGACAAAATTATTGATCAATAACTTCCTTTCTTCTTTTTTTCTTCTTATCGATATAATATAAGGTATTATTGTTTTACTCACCAGTTTTTTTTTTTTAGGAATACTGACACTTATATATCAATATTAAGATAGCAAAATGTTACATCCCCTAGTCTTGCTCTGGTGAGCAATTTGTCTTAGCATAGTACTGTTATGACTAAAACTTCTACTGCTAATGTCTCTTAGGACATCTAAGTTGTCATAATTTGTTAGGATATTACAAGTATATTCATTGATAGTCTTAACAAACAGAGTTCCTCCTTGGCGGTCGACTTCTAACTTTCCTTCAACAAAATATGGAGGCCGTACTAGATACATAACTTTATTTATAGTGGACTGCTTGAGAACTTCTTTTGTCAGTAGTAGATGCGCAATTTCAATCCCTTGTCTAAAGTTGCCTATGTTGGAAATTTATTAACGTGAAATAAAGTATATCCTATTATTTATGACTCGAACAATTGGGGGCCCCGCACATCAGAAACGTCGTTTTCACACACATTGTACCAAAGATCGTAAAGTTCCTTAGTGAAAGAGATATTGGTACGTAAACAAAATGTTTGAGACATGAAATGATAGACGGATGTTGGCCAAATGACGAGTGTTTCACGTTGGCAAATAAAGGAAGAAGTGTACAACGTGTAAATATCGAAACTCCGCGGAGATGGAGAGCCGCGACACTCAAGCTACTGGAGCCGAGGCGCCTCCAAGGCCGAGCCGTGGCGCTTCCGAGACAGTAACTGCGATAAAGTTTCAACTGTTGGGCTGATTTTGGAGACGTTGTGAGGCATTAAAATGTCAGTTTTTCCTCCATAAATCAGCCATTACTTGGCTGAATTACTTGGTGGATTGAATGATCATTATTTGGGCTCTTGAAGAGGTCTCTTTTACACTACTATAAATCGAGGCTTTGGCTCCAATGGAGAACACGCTTCACACTTGCAATCAGAAAATTTCTGAATACTTCTTCTCTAGCAATTTCTCACACACTCAAGGGTTCTTCTTTTAGTAAACATTTGAATTTTCTTTGCTCACTTGTTTGTTGCTGTTTTATCTTGAGAGACAAGTTGCTAATTACCGTAAAAGAATATATACGGGGCAATATTATCTTAAGGACATAATGCTAAGACTCGACTCAGCAAATTACTTGTTGTAGTTTATATTTTGTTCTTGTTCCAGTTTGTAATCTTTGTAACAGTTGCTTACGTTTCCTTGTATTCATCATTGTACTCACAATCTTAAGACAATATTCGTTGTAAGTGACTAGAAAAGATGACTTGAGAAGAACAATTTACTGCTGAATCATCTGCAGCTGTCCAAGGCAACCCGTCTGCCACTCCCGCTGCTACTCAAAGCACACCCAACGCCTTTACTGCTACCCAAGGGAATGCTATTGTTCCTCCACACTACGAGTTCCACCATGAACACCCAGAAAAGTTTACGGGCTCCAACTTCAAAATATGGCAGCAAAAAATGGTATTATATTTGACTGTTATGGGAATGACATGTTTCCTAACAGAAGATCCTCCACAAGCTGGAGATGAAGTGGACCTTCAGCCAAATGAAATGGCTGGAGGGGGTCAAGGTATCCATGTTGTTAACAGCATGAATATGGTTCTTGATGCATGAAGTCATAGTGATTTCATGTGTAAGAATTATATTTTGAGCTATTTATTTGACCCCCTCTACACGGTATATTGCACCGTAGGCACCGTCAAAGAGTTGTGGGAAAGATTGCAAAAAAAGTACAATGCACAAGATGCGGGTACTAAGAAATTCATTATTGGATTTTTTTAAAAATTTCAAATGGTGGATAACAAAACTGTGATGTCCCAAGTCCAGGACTTCCAAATGATTCTATATCACCTGGATTTGGAAGGAATGAAACCAAATGATCATTTTTTGGTTGCATCACTTATTTAGAAGTTACCTCCCTCGTGGAATGAGTTTATGAGTTACTTAAAACTCAAGACAAAGTAAATGACCTTTGAGGAACTTATTATCAAACTCTAGATTCATGAGGATAATAAAAAAGGTCATGCCTAAGGGGAAGTAACCCGCTGAGGCAAAGGCAAATCTGGCGGAGGCCAAAGGAAACACAAGCAAGAAACGCAAGTTCCAGAAGGATGGTAAGGCCCCAACAACAGAGAAGTTTAAGGGGAACTGCCACCACTCTGGAAAACCTGGTCACATGATCAAGGATTGCCGCAAACTCAAGAATAAGAATAAAGAGAAAGTCAGGGGCAAGGGCAAGGCTAAAGCTAACATCGTCGAAGACACGCTTCTTGACGATATGATTGAGGATTTTTCGGCGGTGGTACTTGAAGCAAACCTCATTGAGAATCCTATGCAGTGGTGGATGGACACATGTGCTACTCGTCACATCTGTTCCAACAGAGACTCCTTCTCCACATATACACCAGTCACGGATAAAAAGCTGTTCATGTGTAACAACGCTTCCTCCGAGGTGTTGGGGGTAGGAAAGGTGATCCTGAAGATGACTTCCGGAAAGGAGCTTACTATGAAGGAGGTGATGCAAGTGCATGATATTAGAAGAAATTTAATTTCAGGATCTTTATTAGTGAATGCTTATTTTAGGCTAGTGCTTAGGGATCTCAACGGGGCGGGGGCGGGGGAAGGGTACCCCATACCCGTACCCGCCACCTAAAACTCACCCCTATCCCCGCCCCACCACCCATCACGAGTAGTAATTCCTCCACATGCCCCCGCCTCACTTACCCCATGCGGGTACCCACTTACCCGGCGGGTACCCACCTAAACAGCTCCCACAAATTACAATATTACTTTATCAAAGTTAGGAAAGAAACGTCAACAAAAAAAAGTAACTTCAGCAGTCTGTTTGCTGTTTCCAGCAGTAACTTCAACATGGACTAAAACCCAGTGACAAAACATGGGAATGCTGTCTTAAAATGAATTGAAATGGAAACTAAGAATTACTACACCATAAATTTATTCCATTATCATTGCATTGTCTATTCCTCTTCCTGAAATGATATAAACATAATATGACTAAATAATCAATTCGAAAAACTTTCTTCCACCGACGGCGAAGCCACCATGGTTGACCACCACTACACTGCCATCTCTTCACCTACAAACCACTGAAAATAATTCATGTGATCGTAGATTTAAACCCCCGATCCATCCCACCCTCAACTCGAAGATGAAGATTTGTCGATTTGCTTTAGAGGACCCAACTGGTTTGGAGCTTTTTTTTTTAGCTTAAGGCACCCTACTGGCTACTGCGGCGAAGATGATAATGAGAATATGAGTAATGAGATGTAGGGTTACTTTTCCTTTTTGCTGAGTTGAGTTGGGCATGAGCTCGCTCGGCTGATTTATTAAAAAGGAAATGGCCCAAGTCAGTGAAGTCACATTTTAAATCAAGAAATTGACAAATAAATAAGTAAATAGCCTAATTAAATTAATAGGTGGTACGGGTACGGGCAGTAGCGGTAAGGTGCGGGTAGCGGGGAGGGACGGGTACGATGCGAGTCTTATATGAAATCCACCCCCGCCCCACTACCCATGGCGGGTAGCACTTTTGATACCCATACCCGCTCCACCACCCACCAAACCATCTTCATACCGCCCCAACTCGGCGGAGTGCGGCGTACACGCCTAATCGAGCGCGCGCGTGCGCGACACGCATTTACCCATCGACATCCCTACTAGTGCTTGAATTCAATAAATTTGTAATCACTAAGAATGAAACTTTTGTAGGAAGGGGCTTCGTCTACGAAGGCCTCTTCAAAGTTAACTCCTTATCTATAATGCCTTATATTAATAAAATTGACTCTTCTTATTTTCTTGAGTCTTCTAATTTATGGCATCATAGATTAAGACATGTAAACTATAAATATATTCAAAGGTTGGTAAAGTTGGAGTTGTTGCCGTCTATCGATGTAACCCTCAACGTAAGTGTGAGGTGTGTGTAGAGGCAAAACTTTTAAAGAGTCTCTTTAGATCCGTCGAAAGGAAAACTGCTCCTCTAGAACTCATTCACACCAATATATGTGACTTGAAGTTTGCACAAACTAGAGGAGGAAACAAGTACTTTATGACTTTCAGAGATGATAGCACAAGGTATAATTACCATTACTTATTAAAAAGTAAGGATGAAGCCTTTGAAGCATTTAAACGCTATAAAGCAGAAGTTGAGAACCAACTAAGCGTACAGATTAAATCAATATTATTTGCAGGGTCTGTCAAGTGTCATACAAATATAGTCCCATTGATCTTAACATGTTTAGATATATATTGCCTGATCAATTTGGTTTTACAATGAAAATTTAAACCAGTTTGCTCAATTTTGTTGACCATTATATTGGGATGTTTCTCTAGAAGAAAGTTTTTCTTTTCTCCATTTTATTTGGGTACTAAGCAGTTTTAATGACCTAAAAGAGGTGTAAATAAGTGATTGTTGCGAACACTTTCATTTTGAGCCTCTCATCTTCTCTAGAGAAGCAAAACTCGAACCAGGTTCTTTATCTGTTTTCTCAAGTAAAACAGAACGTAAATAAGGTAAGTTATTTACGTGGAAAACTTCTTGTTCAAGGGATTAAAAATCACGACCCACTGTAGTAGGATTTCAACTTCACTAACTGAGCAACTTTCAGATTACAACCTTTTGCAACCTAGGAATTAAAACTTTTAATCCCTCACCCTCACAATAACTCTATTGTAAGCTACCACTCTTGACTAATTCTAGCCAAGCACTCAAACTAACCTTGACTAACTCTAGCCAAGCACCTTAACTAACTCTAGCCAAGTGTGCAACTCAAAAGCTTGAGAAAATAAACTATCTACAAACAACTTCTTGTAAGAAGAGTAGGTTTACAAGTTAAAGAGCAAAATGACAAATAATTCACAAACTAGGACTTAAGACATCTTCAATTGTTGAGATCTGGTCCTTGACTTTGTTCTTGAGAGAACCTAGAGAGCAGTAGCGGCTACACTTGGAAGAATGTGATTTTTCAGATTTGAAGTGCTAGGTTAACCCTTGTAACATGTTGTATATATAATGGGGAGCATGTAAGAGTCATGTGACCATGGATAGGGACATTTTATCTTTTGGTTTGACCTCTAGCAAACTGCAGTTGTACTGCTGTAATTCTGCTAGTCGGAACAGTACCGCAGCTTCACAACTAGTGTTGACTGTATGCGCCCAGGGGACTTGGTTGAGTAACTCGTCCCTATCTGGTTCTTCGAATGTTTGTTAAATCATCAAAACACGAAATAATGTAACTTCCGTATAAATTACATAGTAGTAATAGCTAACAAATTAATCCACATCATATCATTGAGATATTCTTTCCTATTAGAACATTTTTTGAATTAAAGTTCACTTGATTTGCACAAAAAATAAAGGGTAGTAGAATCCTTTAGCGTTAGAACTGTATTTGGTATAAAATCATGCATTTAGATTTTAGAGTAAGCCATATAATAATCCCAGTGATTGCCAATTTATTGTTAAATGATTTGTCTTCAGATATCAAAATAGTAAAATTATCAGATTGGAGAAATCACAACTATATTTGGTATGAAATCAAGCACCATCATAATCCTACTAACATGCCAATTTGTTAAGAAAATGATTTGGCTCCAGTTACCAAAATGGTATCACAATCAAATCCAAAAATCACACAATTACATGCTAAATACCCATCTAATTTTACTTTCTGAAAGATAAAAAAATTATACCAAAACAATGGGAAAAATCACTTTCTTCTTCCTTCTTTTTACCCTCTTTTTGTCTCACTTTGTGGCTTCAAGCCTAGCAAAGAGGCAAGGTGACGTTCTTGGCAATTTCTACAAGGCTATGCAAAAGAAAAATTCAGTCATTAACAAAAGTTATTTTACGGCAGGCCTTGAGAATGTAGAATTGGACAAAGTTATTCTTCCACAAGAAGGACTTAAAGAAAAAGATTGGATCGAAAAATTGCCTGGACAACCACCAGTGAAGTTCCAACAATATGGTGGATATGTTACAGTCAATGAATCTGCTGGTCGTGCTTTGTATTATTACTTTACTGAAGCTGAGAATTCCAAATCATTGCCTTTGCTTCTTTGGCTTAATGGAGGTATATACAAACACTTTTTTTTTTGTATGTTTGAACTGTTTTGCTATATACTTTTGTGACATTGACATGTATAGTTTTATTGAATTGCGTACTTGTGCTTCCGCCAGCCTAAAACATATTTGTGCATGTGTGCATGTGTGAATATGACATGTGCTTCCGCCAGGCTAAAAAATATTTTCATAAGAAAGTTATTCTGTCAATCCTTTTTGCAGGCCCTGGCTGTTCTTCTATTGCATATGGGGCCATGGAGGAACTTGGACCATTTAGAGTTAACAGTGATGGAGAAACATTACACATGAATGATTATGCCTGGAACCTTGGTAATTAAAATTCCTTTTTTTGTGTAACTTTTCAAATTAATGTTTGGAAAGAAATTCAAAAAGTCTCAACTCTGAATACTAATTAATTCTAATATTGAATTAGCTGCAAATGTGTTGTTCGTGGAGTCTCCTGCTGGAGTAGGATTTTCATATACAAATACAAGCAGTGACCTCAAAATAAGTGGAGATAACAGAACTGCTAATGATAATTTAGTATTTTTACTCAATTGGCTCGAGCGATTTCCAGAGTACAAGGACAGAGATTTTTACATTTCTGGAGAGAGCTATGCTGGGCATTATGTACCTCAGTTGGCACATGCAATTCTTCACCATAGCAATCTTGCCAACAAGACTCTTATCAATCTAAAAGGAATCATTGTAAGTTCTCTAATTTAATTAGTGAGTTATAACTGTCAGTGTACATAAGTTAAATCGTACTAATTACAAGTTTCATGCAATTGACGGGTGATTATAAACTGCAGATTGGGAATGCAGTGATCAATGAGTGGACAGATTTCATAGGGAATTATGAATACTTTGCTTCTCATGCCCTAATTTCAGATGAAACTTACCTTGACATCCATAAATATTGTTACACCGATAATACCTACAATAAGCCCAAGTGCTATAGCGCTCTGGAAGTTGCAAACAACAATACCTACAATCTTGACATCTACAACATTTATTTTCCCCTTTGCCATGATGGCAATCTCACCAAATACCCTAAAATATCCTCAGTAAGTTGAATAACTCTGCATTTGCACTTATTTTTAAACATATGCACATTCTATCTCGTATAAAATAATAGAAGCGCTATATTGAGTTAATGTGTTATTTTATGCAGGCATTGGAGTTTGATCCCTGCTCGGACCATTACGTACATGCTTACATGAACAGGCCAGATGTTCAATATGCACTTCATGCCAATGTTACTAAAATTCAATATGATTGGGAAGCATGCAGGTAATTAGCACCCAACACAATAATTCCCATACAGAAGTACAAACACTTAAATGCATATAAATCCTCAACATTTTTCAAGTTAAATAGATTGTATTGCTTCAATTCCCAATTTTCCTTAGTCTTTAATTGCTCAGGAAATGAGCAAATCTGAACAGACATGGTCAATCGTATATTTTCTTTTAGTGTTTCCTTTTTTGCCAGTTCTCACTATTTACTTTTTTTTAGCGATCCACTGTTTAAAAATTGGAAAGACAACGCACCAACAGTAATTCCTCTTCTCAAGGAGTCTTTGGCAAAGGGTGTCCGAGTATGGGTTTTTAGGTAACTTTATTCCCCATTAATCATTATACGAACATTTTTTCTTTCTGGGATCTTATATATACTCTATATAGAGGGCTTGATCACAAATATTTAACTTATACATGGAAAATAAAATGCAGTGGTGATACAGATGGAAGGGTGCCTGTAACTTCTACAAAGAGATCTATACAGGCAATGAACCTTACAGTTGATAAATCTTGGCGCTCTTGGTTGTATGGAGGAGAGGTAAAACCAAAAAAAAACATTGCTCATCAATTATCAATGTTTTAACTTATGTATAGAGAGAACAATTAATGAAAATTAAATTAATTATTTTGTTTGGATATATTGCAGGTTGGAGGATACGTTGAAACATATAAAGGAGGTCTAACATTTGCAACAGTAAGAGGGGCAGGACACGAAGTTCCAAGTTACCAACCTGCTAGAGCCCTTTCACTTATTTCTCACTTCCTTTCTGGCACACTACCCTCTGGAGATCATTAGAGGAGCTAATCTAGAAGATCATTGTGTAATTAGTTATAATTAATCATCATCAAAGGACCCTAACAAAGTTTAATATAACAGAACATGATCACCTGAGCTACCTTATGACATCTCTCTCTCGCATGCTCTTTATTTATTTTTTATTCTTTAATGTTCTCGTTAAGATGTGATGCATTAATATTGCTTAATTAGTTAAGGTACTGCATTTATAGAAATGTTAGTAAAAGATTACAACGACAGACTTACATCTAAAGGTAGAAAAATCATGGAGTAGTATATAATAACAGCATACCCCTCAACCGATGCGTGAGTAATAGTGAAGATTGTCACGCTTAATGATCTTGAAAAGATGAAAGAACAAGAATATTTGGGCGAAAAAACATAGCCAACCCTACTTCAAAAGTTTAGCACATCAGGGCAATTAACATTGTCATCATTGAAAACCAAATAGTAATATATTACTGATTTATTATCAAACTGAAAGTAGAGCATGCGGTCATAAACAATACTAAAATCAATAGTATTACAGCCTAAAGTGTTGGAAATTTACTAAATGTGAAATTAAGTTTAACCCATTATTTATGATTCGAATGATTGAGGTCTCGCACGTCGGAAATATCGTTTCCACACACGTGCACACATAGTGTCAAGTATCATAAATTTAATTAGTGAAAGAGATATGATACGTAAGTAAAACGTTTGAGACATAGAATGATGGACAATTATTGGCCAAATGACATGTGTTTCACGTTGGTAAATGACGGAAGAAGTGTATGATGTGTTAAAAGATAAAACGAGTCAGGAATCACCGTGACCGGTCAGGGCCGAGGCGCCACGGGCCACAGAGCCAGAAGGGTCGCGACGCCTCCTCCCTTGAGCCGCGACTCTAATTACGGGTTAAGCTACTGGAAGTTTGGCGTCGTGGCGCCATCCCGAAGGGCCGCCTGTAATGGTAATCAACAGTGCCGCGACGCCTCCCAGTGAGGGCCGTGACGCTTGAAGTCCAGAAGCTGCGATGGGAGACGAAAAGACATGACTCTTGAGCTGGTTTTGAGGCATTAAATCTCCATTACTTTCCAAATGAATTCAGCCATTATTTGGCTTAATTAAACCTCCATAATCAAGGTCATTACATGGTCATTCAAGGCCAATACTTGACCAATTGAAGGGTCATCTTCTCAATACTATAAAAGGAGGCCTTAGGCTCATTTGCAAACACACTGAACACACTTGTATGATTTCAGATTTTCTGAAATCTCTTCCTCTCTTGCAATCTTCCACTCAAAGATCCTTCTTTCGTAGCGAACACTTGAGTCTCCTTTGCTCACTTGTTTGATTGCTATTTTATCTTGGGAGATACGTTGCCAACACACCATTAAAGGATTACAATGGGAAATATTATCTTAAGGAAAGATTGAATATCAATCGACTCAGCAAGCCATTTTTCCAGATTTAGTTTCTATTGGTTTCAGGTATCAAGGTCAAGAATCTTGTTGCAATTGGATCAAACCTTCAGGATGGACTAAAGAACTACTCAAGAACGCAGATTCAAGACGGATCAAGAACCAAACTTTGTTGTGGTTGTCACAACTCTTGTTAGGCTTCAAGTCTATTGTATTGTATTGTAATTGTTTATCTTTTTTAAGCACTAGTGGTAGTTGTACACTATCCCGTACATCCATTGTAATACTCACAATCTTAAGATAATATGTGTACTACTAGTGCTAGAAATATGTGTGCCAATAAATTTGGTCTAAGTTTTGGGTCTCTCTTTGACGATAGTTACAAATCTATTTTCGTCAAAGGTGAGATCTCCGTTGTTGATCTTGAACCTGAAGATACTGTTGATAGTCATGTTGACAAGGCTAATGGTTAAGGAAGAGTTGATGTCACCGCTCCCTAGAGTGGTGGAAACAAATGTCCAAAAGAGGTTGAGGATGTCAACTGGGACATGAGGAGAAGCTAAAAATGATGTTTCATCTTCTAAGAAAGAAGCCTACATCTTATGGTAAGGAGGATTTGGACACGTGACTGACGTGGGCCAAATTCCAAAGGTATGAATCAATTATTTTTCCTTGTCTAAAATGAGATTAAAAGATAATTTTTGAATAAAAGTGAATAAAGCAAGGGTAGGAATATGAATTGTTTTTCATTAAAACATATATTCCCTACACTTTAAAATCAGAAGTTTAATCTCACTTCCCTTCCCGTTTATAATTGGACTGTTATAAACAACGGCCTAAAAGATGCGGACTTATATTGTAATAAACTGAATGGACAATCATAAGCAAGGGAAAAGGACTAGTGGACCAAAGACAAGGACTAGAGACAAACCTGTCACCGATTCTGACAGAAGATTTGTCTTTTTACAGGATAATAGTGGACACTCAGTCATACAAAGTCTACGGGCGACTGAAGTGGGCTAGATCTGTCACATGAATGATGTTGGACACTAAGTCATATGAAGCCTATGGGCGACTGGAGTGGGCTAGAGTTTCCAGATCTTAAAAGATTTGAAGGCCAAAAGAAAGGCATAAAAGAAATTGGACACTCAGTATGCTAAGGCAACTGGAGTGGGCCAGAGTATGTAGGTCACATATGAACCGGTTATGCCCTAACCACGGGCAAGAGGTTGTTCATATGAAGCAACGCGACCTTCAAAGTAGAAGAAGTTAAAGAGGTTGTCCTCAAAAGAACTTAAGGGAATGGGATCACTCTTAAAAGAGGTGATACATGTCATAAACTTGGTTTCAAGGACGATGTTGGACAATATGGCTTGCGTTTTTCGCCTCATGTCCCCCAGGACGATAATAATCAAAAGTAGTACAGTAAAATTGTAGTCAAGTGGATGATATATTTGTAATCCGTGCATCTATGCCATCATAGATTAAGACACGTTAAATAGAAAGTCATTCAAAAACTAACGAAGGTGAGATTGTTGTCGTCTGTCGACTTAAACCCTCAAATGAATGTGAGGTAGGCGAAGAGGCAAATCACCTTTCCATTCCGTCAAAAGGAATAGAAAACGAAGTATCGCTCCTCTATAACATAGTCACGCCTACGTAGATGATTTGACGCTTGTACAAATAGAGTGGGAAGACAAGAATCTTGTAATCTTCATAGACGATGGTATATGTTAGGTATATTTTATATACACTCTTTGAGTCATTTTTAGTTAGTATTTTTCCCATTTTCGTTGAAATTAGTATCGTGTTAGGGTCGTTTTTCTTTCTTTTGAGGCACAACGGTCCTAAATGGAGAAATGGAAAAAAGAAGAGGAAATGAGCATAATTGAGATGGAATTGCACACTAAAAGGGCCAAGAAATGAAGCCTAAGAAGTCCCGGAAAGCATGGAAGCAATCAGACGAAATCCGGACGGAAAAAAGACACAAAACCAAAATTCCAGAAATCCACGTTGCCGGCGCCGCAGTGCCCAATGTTCTGCGAAGTCTGATTTGTCCTCAGGTGATCCGGCGCCGCGGCGCCACCCAGCAGGGCCGCAACTGCGAGGCGGAATTTTGACGATTTTGGGCCGAAATATGACACGGGTTTTAGGGTATGTAATGCAATTTTTCCCAGCTATAAAATCTCTAAACCCTAACCTCATTATTCATCTTACGGAGAAGTTTGTGTGTTCATTTCATGTTCCCTTTAGTCGATTTGTTAAAGGTAAGTTTTCATCTTCTTTAACATCCAAGATTTCATAATTTTGTGTATTCATTGGTTCCGCCACTATCGAAGGGATTTAGTCCTAGTGTGAGTCATCTTCCTTCTTGTCATGAGGAAGATTATAAAGATTACGTCCAAGAGAAAGAAAGAGATTAGTTTGATTGTTCAAGGTATGAATTTTCCGAGTACATATCCGGTGGTGGCAGCTTCCAGTGGTGTCCCGATAGCAACCATGAACATTGTGGGGAAATCGGGTCAGACGGATGAAACCGGGTCCAAAGCAGGCCAGGAGGGTGGTTATGGTTTGCAAGAGGGTCATGATGGTGGTAATGGGTCGAGGATGCAATTCAATGAGTCTCCCAACTTTCCGGTGGCGACCTCAGGTGGTGTTCCGGTAGGAACCCTTGACACTGGGGGGAAAACGGGTGATGCGGGGGATCCCGGGTCGAAAGCGGGTATGGAGGGTGGTCCCGGGTTGCAGGGGGGTCGTGATGGTGGTCATGGGTTGTGGATGCAACCCATGGGTCACCGGTCTATGGTTTCTGAGTTCGAAGGGGTTTTTCCGACAGACACTATGGATGCTGAGGAGAAAGCAGGTCACGTGAATGGTCCCGGGTTGATAGCGGGTCAGGTGGGTGGGCATGGGTCAAGTGCGAAGTACATGGGTCACCAGACAATGGTTGTTGAGTCCGAGAATGCTTCAATTCCCATGGGCCTTGGAAATGCAAAGGTTGCGGAAGCCGAAGGGATTTTTATTCAAAAGAGATTTAGAAATTTGCAGCATTCAATTGATGCGGAAATCAAAGGCACGCCTCATTCAATGGTTGTTGCATCCGAAGTTACTCCAAGTCCCATGGATCTTGGTAAGGCAAATGATGCGGAAGCCGAAGGGTTTTCTCTCCAAAAGAGGCCTAGTAACTCGACGAATTTAATTGACGTAGAGAATAAAGAGATATCTCATTTAAGGGGACTTCGAAACTTGATAGGGGTGGGAATCGGTTTTGACAAAAACAAGAGTCCTAGGAACTCTAATACATTAAATGATAGTGCATTATTACAACAAAAGAATTATGTGACATCAAATCCCAATGGTGCACGTTATTTGACTTCAATTGCGGGAATCAACAATGTACCTATGGATCCTCAACCCTTCACTTCTCCCGAAGCTGTAAACAATGCACCTACGGATAAGCCTATTCCAAGGGAGAAGACTTATGCGGGGGTGTTTGCGGAGTCACGTTTGGAAGCAAAGGGTATGAAACTACAATTTATTGAACAAGAAGGAGATATTATAGAACTTGATGCGAATGATGAAGTTCCATTTGTTGAAACTTGGGGCTATTGTCTTATTGGATGTTTCACGGGCCCTTTCCCGGGACGTGAGGCACTGAATAAATTGTTAAGGGCTGGGATGTGAAGTGTCGAATCATTCCCTATGGACGTAGATGGACTGTCTTCCGTTTCATGTCGGAGGACGATCGCATTAAGGTGTTTCATGGTGTCCCCTATATGACTTTCGGCAAAACATTAATGTTAAAACTAGTTGACAAGGACGTGATACTTTCAGATGATCTTTTTATGAAAATCCCCGTTTGGGTGTTGCTACGTGACATCCCCTTATCGGTTTGGAGTGAAACCGGTTTGAGTATAATTGCATCGCGTGTTGGAATGCCTCTATACACAGATCAGTTTACTAAAGAGAGGACCAAAATGAACTATGCACGAGTATTGATTGAAGTCGATGTTAGCAAGGAGCCAGTCACGGAATTTAGAGTAAAACTACCGAGTAATATTATGTATGTTCAAAAAGTGGAATATGAGCATTATCCGGATTTTTGTTTTCTTTGCCAAACATTTGGGCATAGCCATTTAAAGTGCAAGAAGTTGGAGAAACAAGTGAAGCCTATGGAGATTTCCCGACCTCAAAATTTGAATGTTTTGCCTCAGAATGGCAAGGATACGAGTATGCCCTCTATGCCCGGAAGTGTCGATGAAACTTCAAATCTTGATCGAGTTTCGGGTGAGAATCAATTTGATGAACACCGCTTGCGGGATGCACATGATGTTCCCAACGCAACAGGGGTGGGAAATAGGGATTTTAATTAAGTCAGGACCTTTGCCGAGGCAGCACGAGGGGGGTCTAGAACTCCTTTTGTCCCGGGGTCCTTTAGAAGTGCTACGGGTGTTGAGAATTCGCCGAGTGTGTACATGCAGGCACCACTTTGTGCGGATAATGTTGGATGGCAAGAGGTTACTTCAAGGAAGAATTTTATTAAGAACAAAGCCAAGCAGCAAGTTTGAGAAGTGGAAGAGTATTTCAACCCTCCAAGATTGAGTTTATTTGTATTGCGTTTATTTTATTTTCTTGTATTATATTTTCGTGCTTTACATTGAGGCTTGAGAACCCTCAATGATTGATTGTACTTTCCGATTTCTAGTAATATAATATTTATTTACCCAAAAAAAAAATTATTCATCTGGGATCTTACATCTCACATCATACTTTGGATAGGAAAAAAGGAGGCTACAACACAAGATTGGAGACAACTTTGGTTCAATTTTCTTTTCTTTTCTTTGTTTTTATTTCAGTTTATGTTGGTTTGTATTAGTTCTTAGCGTGACTATGGCTAGGAGCTAAACACTTTATTAGGGCTTTCATTTTGAATCGCTTGAAACTCTATTTCATGAATTAATGCATTAGTTGATTTCTTCTTCACTTGATTAAGATTTATTCAATATTGGTATGTGATCGGTGTATTTTATATACACTTTTTGAGTCGTTTTTAGTTAGTTTTTTGTCCCTTTTTGTACAAATACGTGTCGTATTAGGATAGATTTTCTTTCTTTTGAGTCAAAGTGGTTAAAATGGTCCAATGGCGGAAAAGGAGCGAAAAAAGGGCAAAAGTGGAGGTTCCAGAGCTTAAAAGCAGAGAAAGTGGCGAACCAGGCACGGACACGGGCACGCGGCGCCTACCAACAGTGCGGGTCGCGGCGCCCAATATCGTGGCGCGAAGTTGCAGCGCGCCTGCAAACGGCCAGTGCGAGCGCGACGCCAAATCACGAAGCATGCGAGATTCCGGCCATGCGCTGATAGCGAGATCATGGCGCCGACGCGGAAAATCGAGTTTTTGACGTGTTTTGGGCCAGGCATGAAGGGAAAAGTTTGAGGCGGTTTTGAGCCTATAAAAGGAGAACCCTAGGCAGTTTTCAAGGGTCCCCTTTCTTGCACAAACACAAGATTTCTTGAAGTTGAAGATTGGAGACCTTAACTTAGTAATTTTCTTTTCTTTCTTTCTTTATTTCAGTTTTTATGTTGGATATTGAATTAGTTATTGTCATGTCAATGGCTAGGAACTAATTCCATTATAGGGCTTTCCATGTCAAATCACTAGAACCTTATGTTATGAATTGATGCATGTTTATGGTTATTCTTCTTATTGTTGAGATTTATCCAATAATTGCTTTGAATGCTTGGTAATTAATTGATCACTAATTATCATTATTTATATGATTTCTAATCAAACTTCGAAAGGAGGAGGTTGTGAATATCTTTGTAAGTTGGGTAGACATATTTTGGATTGGGGATGAAAATACCTCAATTACTTGTGTAAGCGTTAATGAGAGGTTTAAACACTAATTTTACGCACGTGGCGTGACGATTAACTAGGTTTTGGTCTTAATCCTCCTATAAAGTCATCGTTATCACGAAAGGTAGAAAGGAGCGATCTTGGGGTTGAGTGTTTATATAGCCTTAACGGAAGTATAAAAGCGATTTAGTAAACCGCTAGCTCGAAAGAAGAAGAACCATAATTCATTGCATTAATAAGTAATATAAGCGGATAGTTGAGGAGACGTGGAAGCCCTATTTCCATCACTACTGAAGTAAACACATAGTTAATTAGTCTTTATAATTGTTAGTATAATCAACAAACTCAAATATCGATTACCAAATAGATACCAAAAGATAGATAATTGGTACTTGAACACTAATCCTTGTGGACGATATTCGGTCTTACCTAGACTATATTACTTGTCACGATAACGTGCACTTGCGTTAAAGTGTGTGCATCTTTTCGCGCATCAAGTTTTTGGCGCCGTTGCCGGGGATTAGGCATAGTTCAATATCAATTTTATCTATTTTTAATTTCTAATTTGGTTTTATTTCTGTTTTATTTTTATTTGTTTTTCTTTTCTTTTTGTGAAAACAAGTGTGCCGTGATCCGTTGTTGGTTTTGATTCATCTCAGGGATCCTGAAGACATGGATTACTACTGTCAATATGATAGAGCTTCAACCATAGAGGAAGAGAGGGAGGAGAGTTACGAGAAGCCATACTCGGTTTACTAGGTATCAAGCTCGGTTCATGGGACGAAACGAGAATGGCCATGAAGAAGTTGGAAGCGAATAGGAGAACTTGCGGTCATGTTGAACAGCGACACGCAAGAAGAGCAATCTGCAGCTGTGGAAGGCAATATGATAGCACAATGTCAGGAGATTGAGCTGAAGAATGCAGAATCAGTGGAGATAGAAAGTTCGCAGACAACAGCGGCCCGCGCCGATGAAAGCAGGGCGGCGAAGATTGAGACAGGCGGGAGTTTGGCGCCGCGCCGCAAGGAAGCGAGCGCGGCGCGAGCCCAGGCCAGTAAGCGAACGCACCCCAGGTGAAGGTACCATACCCCCAGAGGTTAAAAACATGTGCTCTTGACAAGCAATTCTCTAGATTTGTGGAAATTCTCAAACAATTGCAGCTCAATATCCCGTTTGTTGAAGCATTAGAGCAGATGCCGAGCTATGTGAAGTTCATGAAGGATGTTCTTAGCAAAAAGAGGAGGATAGAGGACTACGAAACAGTGGTGTTGACTGAGGAATGTAGTGTCATCCTACAGAGAAAACTACCTCAGAAATTACAAGATCCAGGGAGCTTCACCATCCCATGCACCATTGGAAAGTTTGAATGTCAGAAAGCTTTGTGCGACTTGGGGGCAGGTATAAATCTGATACCTTATCTAGTTTTCTGCAAACTTGGAATGGGAGAAGTCAAACCTACAAACATCACTTTGCAGTTAGCTGACCGCTCCATAGTTCATCCTAGAGGAGTCATCGAAGATGTATTAGTGAAGGTGAACAAGTTCATCTTTCCCGCTGACTTCGTTATCTTAGACATAAAAGATAACGATGGAATCCCCATCATACTTGCAGACCCTTCTTAGCCACAGGACAGGCTCTCATTGATGTTCACAAAGGGGAGTTGAAGCTTCGGGTGGATGAAGAAGAAGTGACTTTCAATATCTTTCGGGCAGCAACTTTTCCAGATGCCAATGATAACTGCTCCGTCATTGATTTTATCGAAGATGCAGTGTCAGTCAAAGGGTTCAGACATGATGATACGCTTGAAGAAGTACTGACCAAATGAGATGATAGTAGTAGAAACGACCCCGGGTTGATGGAGTATGCAAATTGGATGAATGGTTATGAGAAATGGAATAAAAGGATATATGAAGAGCTTGGGCAGATTCCAGAAAGATCAATACCATCCACAGAGAAGGCTCCAGAGTTAGAGTTAAAAATCCTACCCAATCATTTACAATACCAATACTTAGGTGAAGATAAAACCTTATCAGTGATCATTTCACGCCACTTATCCACCGAAGAGATTGATAAAGCGCTAAAGTCTTTGAGGATCACTGGCGTGCCATTGGATGGACATTAGCGGACATAAAGGGATAAGTCCGTCGACGGTAATGCATAAGATCCGTCTAGATGAGAGAAGCGGACCATCCATCGAGGCACAAAGGCGACTAAACCCAAACATGAAAGAGGTAGTCGAAGGAAATCCTGAAATGGCTCGACGCAGAGTAATTTACTATATCGGCGGTAGCACGGGTGAGTCGTACAAGTGGTGCCCAAAAAGGGTGGAATAACGGTGGTGACCAACGAAGAACGAACTCATCCCTTCTAGAACGATTCTTGGATGGAGAATGCGGATTGACTATCGCAGTTGAACAAGGCAACGAGAAAGACCATTTCCGTTGCCATTTCTAGATCAAATGTTGGATAGACTTGCGGGCACAACTACTCGCTTTTTGGATGGGTACTCGGTATCACCGAATGCAATAGCACGTAAGATCGTGGAAAAGACAACATTCACTTGTCCGCACGTACATTTGCATTCAGAAGGATGCCATTCGGACTTTGCAATGCACCTGCAACCTTTCAGAGGTGTATGATGGCAATTTTCTCAGACATGGTGGAGAGGACTATAGAGATCTTTATGGATGATTTTTCGGTCTTTGGAGCATCGTTCGATGAATGTTTGAGGCACTTAGAAGCAGTATTAAGCCGGTGTGAAGAATCTAACCTTGTGCTAAACTGGGAGAAGTGTCACTTCATGGTAACAGAAGGAATTGTCCTGGGACACAAAATATCAAACCAAGGTATTGAGGTAGACAAAGCAAAGATTTCGATGTCGAAAATCTCCCACCTCCAGTATCAACAAAAGGGGTCAGAAGCTTCCTTGGGCATGCAGGTTTCTATAGAAGATTCATCAAGGATTTTTCAAAGGTTTCAAAGCCTCTTTCCACATTGCTAATGACGGGGGTTGCCTTTGACTTCAATAAGGAATGCTTATCCGCTTTTCAGACACTCAAGGAGAAGCTTATTTCAAAGACCCATAGTCATAGCACCAAACCGAGCTCATTTGAACTAATGTGCGATCTGGCGATTATCACGATGAGGGCGGTGCTTGGACAGAGAATCGACAAGGTATTCAGATCCATTTACTATGCTAGTAAAACTCTAAATGACGCGACTACAGAAAAGGAATTGCTAGCAATAGTGTATGCATTTGAGAAATTCAGGCCATACTTGATTGGAAATAAGGTGATAGTATACACTGACCATTCTGCCATAAAGTACTTGATGACAAAGAAGGATGCAAAACCTCACCTCATTCGATGGGTCTTGCTGCTACAAGAATTCGATGTGGAAATTCGTGACAAGAAAGGAACAGAAAATTCAGTTGCAGACCACTTGTAAAGACTGGAGAACACAGAGAGCCATAACACCAAGGATGTGCAGATAAATGATCACTTCCCAGACGAACAACTATTTCAAGTAAGTGCGAATCTTAATTTACCTTGGTACGCTGATTTTGTTAATTTTCTTGCAGCTAAGGTAATACCCCCAGAATTGACAAGACAGCAAGTGAAGAGGTTTTACGCCGAAGTAAAGCACTACTATTGGGAGGAGCCTATGTTATACAAACATTGTGCCGATCAAGTCATCAGGCGATGTATACCAGATGAGGATATGCACCAGGTTCTCACTCATTGCCACACCCTATCATGTGGTGGACACTTTGGGGCATCAAGAACAGCGGCAAAGGTACTGCAAAGCGGGTTCTATTGGCCAACACTTTTTAAGGATGCCCATACCTTTGTGAAGAGATGTGATAGTTGTCAGAGAACAGGGAACATTTCAAGACGAAACGAAATGCCTTCATGAGGATATTGGAAGTGGAACTATTTGATGTGTGGGGAATCGATTTCATGGGACCATTCCCACCATCCTTTGGAAATCAATATATCCTTCTGGCAGTGGACTATGTGTCCAAATGGGTAGAAGCGATGCCCTGGCAAGCAAAAGACTGTTCAAAAATTCCTTCAAAAGAATATTTTCACAAGGTTCGGCACTCAGAGCCATCATCGATGTGAAGGAAGTCACTTTGCAACAAGCGGTGAATTCATTGCTTTCCCAATATGGAGTCTACCATCGCACCAACCGCCTACCACCCAAGCGAATGGGCAGCGAAGTGTCCAATAGGGAAGTGAAGAGCATATTGGAAAAGACGGTGAACGGCTCAAGGAAGGACTGGTCTATCAAACTGGATGACGCATTGTGGGCATACCGAACAGCATTCAAAACACCAATTGGTATGTCACCATATAAGTTAGTTTTTGGTAAAGCATGTCATTTGCCAGTAGAGTTGGAACACAGAGCGTATTGGGCAATGAAGAAGTTAAACATGGACGCCAAGGCAGCAGGCCAGAGAAGGCTACTACAGCTGAGCGAGTTGGATGAATTCAGGCACAATGCCTATGAGAATGCAAAGATCTACAAGGAACGAACGAAAGTATGGCACGACAAGAGGTTGATACCAAAAGATTTCCAAGAAGGACAACAAGTGCTTTTATTCAACTCAAGGTTGAAATTATTTCCAGGCAAGTTAAAATCACGTTGGACAGGACCATACACGGTGGTAAGAGTATTCCCATATGGTGCAATTGAAATAAAAGGAAGAGAAGGAGCCCCCTTCAAGGTAAATGGACAGAGGTTAAAACCCTATCTGATTAATGAAATGGAATACATGAACTTAGTAACCTCTCTCACTCTAGAATAATAAGGAACTTGCGTCCGGCTAAAAGACGTTAAAGACAGCGCTACTTGGGAGGCAACCCAAAGTATTTTGAGTTTATTTATTTTAATGCAATTAATCTTTATTTAGAACAGTCTCACGGAGGTAGTGTATGTGTTGTGATTGACAGGTGTAGGCCAATAAATTGAAGGGCGAAAACTTGAAGAATAGCCAGGATTTCCAGAACGGTCGCACATGCGCCAGAGCGAGGTCACGCGCCAAAAGAGCGTAGCGCTGAAGATTAGCGCCGCGCGCCAGAGCAGGCTGCGCAGAAAATTCGTAATGCAGAAAATTCAAAAAATTATTCATCTGAGATCTTACATCTCACATCATACTTTGGAGAGGAAAAGGAGGCTACAACATAAGATTGGAGACAACTTTGGTTCAAGTTTCTTTTATTTTCTTTGTTTTTATTTCAGTTTGTATTAGTTCTTAGCGTGACTATGACTAGGAGCTAAACACTTTATTAGGGCTTTCCTTTTGAATCGCTTGAAACTCTATTCATGAATTAATGCATTAGTTGATTTCTTCTTCACTTGATTAAGATTTCTTCAATAATTGGTATGAATGTTTGATAATTAATTGATCACTAATTATCATAATCTATATGATTTCGAATCAAGAACCGAGATGAGAGATTTGGATATGCTGTAATTGAATAGAGTGGATAGTCGAGGATTTTGGAAGCCCTAATTCCTTCATAACAGATTACAACTTCAATAGTTTAGTTAATTCGTGCAATTATTCTAGTAGTTAAACAAAAAAACTCAACTCTATTATCGATTGCTAAATAGATAACATAAAATAGATGAATGGTAATTAAAAACCTGTCTCTGAGGACGATATTCGGTCTTATCAGACTATACTACTTGTGAACGATACATACACTTGGGTTAGCATTTGGAAAATCGGCTAACAGTATAACGTATTGCATCATTTGTTGGAAAACAAAGATGAAACCCCGTCGGAGAGCCGCGGCGCCCCCACCAAGAGTCGCGGCGCTAATCACGGGTTTAGTTACTGGAATCGAAGTGCAGCGGTGCCTTGGTCCAGGGCCGCGGCACCGATGAATGTAATGAGCAGAGCCACGGAGCCTCTCAGGCAGGGCCGCAGTGCTTCTAAAGCAGAAGCTGAAAGCCTACGGTTTGAGGAATTCGTAGGGATAGAGGGGGAGAATGTGAAACATCATTTATCAAACGACTACTCCTTACTAACCTCAATCTAACAGTATTTTCCAAGTGCAGATCCATACACTCAAGATATTTGGAGAAAGGCGATCCTTACCGCTAATGCTATTCTGAACAGAACTCCGCATAAGGATAAAGATAATCCTCCATGTGAAACCTGGAAACAATCCCATATACAGATGTTGCGATATGGGGTAGTGTGGCAAAGGTTGAAGTACCTAAGCCAAAACAGGTCAAGTTAGACCTAAGACTGTAGATTGCATATCCACTAGATCTGCAAATAACAGTAGTGCTTATCGCATCTTGGTGACGAAGAATGTTGAATTCTTTGAGGATAATGAAGTAATTGCTCAAGGTTAACAAGAACCCGCGAGTGCCTGACTATCTGGAACTAGACGTTCCAGATCTATAGGACTCGAAAGTTGCTGACTATCCGGAGCCCAGTGCTCCAGATCTACAGAACTCAAGGATTCTAGATGTTGAACCGAAACCGAGCAAAACGAGGGGACAAAGACTTGTTTCAGGCCTTATAACTTATATGGTTGAGGATGAACCATGGACAAATGGAGAATTGTCATCTTCAGAAGCAGTGCTTTGGAAATAAGCTAAAAGAGAGCAATAGACTCCATCAGATAGAACCACACTTGTGTGATGATTGATCTTCCTCCGAAAAAAGAACCTCTTGGTTGTAAAAGTGGATACTCAAATTGAGTAAAAAATGGATGGATCTATTGAAAAGTATAAGGCCTACTTGGACATGTGCTCCTATGTGAATAACTTAACCTCCAGGGTCACCGCAGTCATGCATGACATGGATGTTGAGACAACCTTCCTAAGAGATATTGGTACGTAAGAAAAACGTTTGAGACATATAATGATGGACCAAATGACATGTGTTCTACGTTGGTAAATGACAGAAGAAGTGTACGATGTGTTAAAAGATGAAATGAGTGACGGGCCGCGGCGCCACGGTCCACGGAACCGGAAGGGCCACGGCGCTGTCTTGTTAGGGCCGCGACGCTTTCTTGTTAGGGATGTGATGCTTGGAGCGCAGCGGCGCCTCCTCCCTTGAGCCGCGATTTTAATTACGGGTTTAGCTACTGGAAGTTTGGCGCCGCGGTGCCATCCCGAAGGGCCGCGACGCCTGTGACGGTAATCAGCTGCGCCGCGGCGCCTCCCAGTGAGGGTTGCGGTGCTTAAAGTCCAGAAGCTGCGATGGGAGACGAAAAGACATGACTCTTGGGCTGGTTTTGAGGCATTAAACCTCCATTACTTCCCAAATGAATTCAGCCATTATTTGGCTGAATTAAATCTCCATAATCAAGGCCATTACATGGTCATTCAAGGCCAATACTTGGCCAATTGGAGGGTTATCTTCTCAACACTATAAAAGGAGGTCTTAGGCTCATTTGCAAACACACTGAACACACTTGTATGATTTCATATTTTCTGAAATCTCTTCCTCTCTTGCAATCTTCCACTCAAAGATCCTTCTTTCGTAGCGAACACTTGAGTCTCATTTGCTCACTTGTTTGATTGCTGTTTTATCTTGGGAGATAAGTTGTCAACACACCGTTAAAGGATTACACGGGGCAATATTATCTTAAGCAAAGATTGAATATCAATCGACTCAGCAAGTCATTTTTCCAGATTTAGTTTCTATTGGTTTCAGGCTATCAAGGTCAAGAAGCTTGTTGCAATTGGAGCAAACCTTCAGGATGGACTCAAGAACTACCCAAGAACGCAGATTCAAGACGGATCAAGAACCAAACTTTGTTGTGGTTGTCACAACTCTTGTTAGGCTTAAGCCTATTGTATTGTATTATAATTGTTTATCCTTTCTAAGAACTAGTGATAGTTGTACACTATTCTCGTACATCCATTGTATTACTCACATAAAGAAATAAAGCAAATATTGACATAACTACGAAGGATACATTAGGATAGGAAGATGCATCCATATATAGGAGAAGAATCAAATGAAGAAGTAAAACAAGCTTGCTATCCAGAAGTCCTGAAGTTTGAAAAGGACGAGAAGGAAAGAAAAGAGCAGAAAAGTTCTAATACTAGTTATTTTTTATTAATTTGCAAATGCCAGTTACAAACTTACAATATTTTAAGGAAATTTCACCGAGTATCTTTATGGGTTGGTGTTTAACTTTGAATCCGTTAAAAAGGTTTAATTGACATCCCCCCGGAACTTGTGCTCCTCTCATCCTTGTTCTCTTTTTGTTTTTTAAAACCAAAATCCATTCACCCAGGACAGTATATACCTCCCGAATGATAGGGGTTTCACAAGACCCTTACCACGTCCAACTAATCTCAGCAAAAGTAGATACAGATATTGGAGGGGCCGGGGGCAAACAACCATACCTCCTTTTACATATTAGAATACCATGAATATATCCTATCAAAGTTCTTGATCTAAAGGATCTTAAGACAACCAAAAGATATGCATTCAGACCAACACAATCAATACAGATACCTTGAAGGACATCATGGAGGGTCGAATTGCCAGTTGGAAGTCTTCTTTACTCTTCTCCTGAAGGTATGAAACTGTAGTTGGTTCACCCTAAGAGGACCCTTGACCGTAGCTGGTAGGTCGGATTCTTGCAAGAAGATAACAGGATCTTGAATTGTAGTAGCATGCTTAGCAAGTGCATCCACAACTTCATTTCCTTCCCTATAATCCAATTCTACTTCCAGGGCTTCAAAATGACTGTTAAGACACCATGTTAAAATTGATCAATCTTGATTTGATCAATGTTAAAGTTGCTTGAGCTTTACTGTAGTTGTTGTTGGATAACAATGGATGTACGAAAATAGTAAACAACTATTACAAGTGATTCGAAAGGTTAAACAATTGGATTACAAAGCAAAAATCTTGTAACCAACAAGAATTGTGGTAACAATAAATTTGTGAGTTCTTGATCTGTCCTGAATCTTCGTTCTTGAATCTGTCTTTGAATTTCAGCAAACTCCTTAATCTTGATAACCTGAAACCAAGAGACACTAGATCTGGTAGCGTTACAAGGGCGCTGTTGGGTCGAGTGATATTCACTCTGTCCTTAAGACATTATTGCCCCGTATATATCATTTTACGTGTATGGGCAACTGTCTCTCAAGATAAAACAACATCAAACACATGAGCAAAGAAAACTCAAGTGTTTACTAAAAGAAGAACCTTGAGTGTTTGAAAGTATGCTCAGAGAGGAAGAAGATTTTCTTAACTTTGCAAGTGTTGCAAGTCTTTCAAGTGTGGTGTCTTGAACAATTGAGCCAAAGACTTCAATTTATAGTAGGGTAAAAGGGACCTCTTCAAGAGCCCAAATAAAGGTCATTTAACTGTCATGTAATGGTCATTCAATCCACCAAGTAATGCAGTCAAGTAATGACTGATTTATGCAGGAAAAACTGACAATTTAATGCCCCACAACGTCTCCATAATCAGCCTAACGGTTGGAATTATGTCTCAGAGACACTGCCTCGGAAGCATCGTGGCTCCAGTGAGCTACTGCCACCCAAGCGCTGCGGCTCAGCCATTGGGCATCGCAGCCCTTGTGGTGGTGGCACGCCCCAGCTCCGCGGTGACGCCGCGACCCTTTTCTAACCCGTTTCAATCTTACACTTCGCACACTTCTTCCTTCATTTACTAACGTGGAAACATCGTCGTTTAACCAACAACCGTCCATCATTCTATGTCTCGGAATTTTTACGTACGTACCAATATCTCTTTCACTAACTAAATTTACGATACTTGGCACTACGAGTGCACGTGTGTGAAAACGACGTTTCCGACATGCGGGACCCCAGTTATCCGAGTCATAAATAACGGAATAAACTTAATTTCACATTATTAATAAGATTTACTTTATTTCACGTTTAATAAATATTTTCAACACTCCTAACAATACCACCAGCTCCGGCCTTATTTTGGTTTCTCATCCAACTCCCATCAACATTGAGTTTCCAGTTGTTGCCAGTTGGATCATCCTCCTTCATCTTCTTCTTTCATTTTTATTCCCCTAAGTTACGACATAGTAACGTCCTAAAGATCAATAGGACTTGTGGCAAGCTCTAACTTTTTATCTGAAAGTTAATTTTGCTCAACTTATTTGGCACGAGGTCAAAAGCTAAATAGCATCGTGAAATGATCCTATATGTGTAAATTATCCTTACATTTTAATAAGTGGTGCTATGGTGATAAAGTTGGCTACCTTTTAAAATATTAAATATTAAAAGGTGTTATTCGTATTTCTATAGGTCATACCAAGTAGATTGCTTTCAATTGAGAATGGATGTCAGAGGAGGAAAATACCTAAAATCCTTCTACCTTTTCTGTTAAAAAAGTCTAATTAACATGATTGCTTAACCTATTATCAGAACGTTCACGTTTTGATGAAAGGTAAAAGTGTATTAATAATCATCAAAAGAATAAGGACAGTGGGCGTACCCACAGAACGACATGACGATATAAATTTTAAATAAATTGACATCGTTCTGATTAAAAATCGATTCACACTGATTAAATAAATCGACATCATCCATCACACTATGGGAGATGGCCATGTCCGGAGCCGTTATCTTAACCCCAAGGAGGGGAATGTCAAAGGCAAGGCTAGTGACTTGATTGTTGTTTGGTTTTGGTTTCGTTTGGTTTTAAATTTTAAAAAATCGATAATATTTGATATTTTATTTTATTAAAAACAAACCGTCGAAAAAACAGAACCAAATCAATAATTTTTTACCCATATTTTATAATTATATATATACATTAGAATAGTTTTTATAATAAACTTAAATAACGTGTATACTTTTCATGAAAATTTTGTTTATCTCTAATAGGCTAATGAACTTTGCACCTTATTCTCATTTTTTAAAGGAAAGTCATGAATCCAAACTCATTTATTCAAAGAAACAACTATGAAATTACCTACATATTTTTTTATATTTTTATAATCTTTATTCACTTAATTAAAGCTTAGATCTTAAGATATTTCATCCATAATCTAAATAAATTATAGTCATCACAATAAAAAGTTAATAAAGGATTATACGTTGAAAAATTATGAAAATTTCTTTTCTGATTATAGCAAAAAATATGAAAGAGAGAAATATCATTAGATTTCTAAAAAAAACGAATCAAATCGACAACAACCAAACTGATGGATATGAATTATATTTGGTTTGATTTTAATAACTAAAAACAGACTACATTGTTTTGGATTTGATTTTAACCAAAATCGATCCAAACCGAACGATGAACTGTTGAGTGTATTTTATACACTCTTTTGAGTCATTTTTAGTTAGTATTACTCTTTTATTTTGCGTTTAGTATAGTGTTAGGTGTGTTTTTCGTTCGTTTGTGTCACAACGGTTATAAAGGAGAAGATACTACTAATTTGGATGAAAATTGCAAGCCACGCCGGAATGAAGCCTAAAAGTGCGAGAAGAATATAACAAATCGGTAGCAGGACAAAAATCGAGAAGGCACCGCGCGTTCGCCAACTAGCACCGCGGTCAAGAGAATTAGGGTCGCGGCATAAAATTTCCAGAAAGTTCGAAACTGAATAACCGTCGAAGGCACCGCGGTGCCTGGCAGCAGAACTGCGGTGCCAACACGAATATTTTAGATTTCTTGGCCGAATTTCAGTAAGGGTAAAAGGGTCTGAAGCAAGATTTTTCTCAGATATAAATACCCTAAACCCTGTCATTATTGAGGAGACTTTTGGAGGCAAAGAATGAGGCAAAAGCAAGATTAGAGACATCTCCTTGTTCAAGTTATTTTTTTTCTTTTATTTTATTTCAGTTTATGTTGGATTGTAATTTAGTTCTTGACATGACAATGTTTAGGAGCTAATTACTTTAGTAGGGTTTTCCGTCGAATCTTCTTGAAACTCTTTCATATAGTTAATGCATAGTTATTGATTCTTTCTTCAACATATTAAGATCTATTCAATATTGTTATGATTGCTTGATAATTAACTAGTTATTAATTGTCATAACTTATATGATTTCGAATCAAAATTCTGAAAGGTGAGATTTGAATATGCTGTAATTGTCTAGATATAGGTTAAAATCACGAACGAAAGTACCCCGATACTTGTGTAGTATTTAAGGTTATTGTTCTTAATCCTCATGTGTGGTCAAATCTATCATAGAAATATAGAAGGTTTCTGCACAAGGTTGACCTCTTGTATGTCCTAACCAAAATATAATGACAGATTAGTTAACCTGCTATCTTAATAAGAAGAAGAATAATTAGCATTGCATTAACGCGTGAAAGAGTGAATAGGTGAGGAGATTGGAAGCCCTATTTCCTTTATAATTGTTATAAACCCAAAGTATTATAATCTTTAGTTCAATTTATGCACTTAGTCATAATTCTTAGTTATAATTCTAAAACCAAATAATGTCAACCAAATAGATACCGTAGAATAGATAACCGGTACTTGACAAACCAGTCTCTGTGGACGATAAACTCGGTCTTACAGATCTTTATTACTTGAACGATACGTACAGGGGTGTAGACTTGCATCAGGCTTCCAGCTGTTAAAGCCAATAATTTTAAAATCAAACCAGAAATATTGCACATGGTTCAAAGCTCAGTTCAGTTTGGGGGACTACCGTCTGAAGATCCCCATTTGCATCTAACAAACTTTCTGAAGTTGTGTGAAACTTTTAGGTACAATGGTGTTACTGATGAAGTCATTCGGTTGAGACTCTTCTCATTCTCACTCAGGGATAGAGCAAAGTGTTGGCTGAACTCATTACAGGAGAACTCCATCACTACATGGCAAGACTTAGCCCAGAAGTTTCTTGTCAAGTTCTTCCCCCCAGCTAAGGCAGCGAAGCTCAGAGGTGAGTTGAATAACTTCTATCAGTTGGAGAGAGAATCAATATATGATGCATGAGAGCGGTTTAAAGATTTTCAGAGGAAGTGCCCATATTATGGGATTGAGAAGTGAATGCTAGTCCACATATTTTACAATGGATGTGTGGTACAACTCGTACTATTATTGATGCTGCAGCAGGGGGAACATTCATGAGAAAGAGTGCCAATGAGGCACATGATCTGCTAGAAGACATGGCCACAAACAACCATCAGGGGGCCGATGAGAGAGCAATGAATAGCAAGAAAGTGGCTGGGATTCATGAGTTGGATGATATCACTGCATTGACTGCGCAGGTAGCCACTTTGACAAAGCAGATGCAGCAGAGTACCATGTCATTTAAAGCGGTTCAGACACCGGCGAGATGCGAAATTTGTGGGGGTCCCCATACTTTTGATAGGTGTACAGCAGTGGATCCAAATAACGTGTCTATGGAGCAGGTTTAGGCAGTGAGAAATTTTCAGAGGCCCTATAATAATGCATTCCCTAACACATACAATCCGGGGTAGAGAAATCACCTAATTTTTTCATGGAGAAATAACCAAGAGCAGCAAACGCAGTTTCAGGGCCAACATCAGAACCAATAGCCACAGAATCAGGCATCTTCATCTCAGCAGCCACAAGAGAAATCTGGTGAATTGAGAGCAGCACTGTTAACACTCACAAATTCTCAGACCCAGTTCATGACAGATACTAGGCTATCCATCAGGAATTTAGAGACACATGTGGGACAGCTGGCGAACCTGTTGAACAATAGAGAGTCAGAGAGTCTTCCCAGCGATACTGTGGTGAAACCAAGAGAACAGTGTCAGGCAATTAGCTTGAGGAGTGGGAAGCAGTTAGAGCAGATGACACCCAAACCAGTGGTTGAAAAGGAGATCGAGTTGGAAAAAGCAGTTGAGACAGAGAAAGAGTCATGATGACCATCCTATTTTATAGAAGGCTCCACCCACAGTGATGAGGGAGTACACAGACAAAATTTCGTACCCTCAAACACTGCAGAACAAGGCCTTGGATAAGCAGTTTTCGAATTTTTTTGAGGTATTCAAAAAACTGCATATATCAATCTTCCATTCATTGAGGCCTTGGAGCAAATGTCAGCTTATGTGAAGTTCATGAAAACTTCTTGTTTGAGAAGAGGAAGCTGACAGACTATGAGACAATGGCGCTGACAGAGGAGTGCAGTGCTATCTTGCAAAAGAGACTTCCTCCTAAGTTGAAAGATCTAGGGAGTTTCACCCTACCTTGCACCATAAGGAATGCGACATGCAAGTAAGCCTTGTGTGACTTGGGGGCAAGTATCAACCTGATGCCTCTCTCTGTGTTCAAAAGTCTTGGTTTGGGGGAAGCAAGGCAACCACAGTCACATTGCAGCTAGCTGATCGCTCAATTATGTATCCCGAAGGAATAATTGAAGATGTGTTGGTACAAGTAGATAAATTCATCTTTCCTGCTGATTTCCTCATTTTAGACATGGATGAAGATGAAAATATGCCCATCATCCTTGGAGACCATTCGTAGCCACAAGGAGGGCACTTATTGATGTTGAGAAGGGAGAGTTGAAGCTCAAATTTCAAGGTGAGGAAATGGTATTTAAAGTTTGCAGACCATCCACTGAACCTCAAGTAAATGATAGATGCTTTGTCATTGGGATAGCTGACAAGGGTGTAGCTGTGAAAAGTCTCACAAGTACTGATGCTTGTGAGAAACCATTAAAACAATATAAGAATTCTGCACCCGTTAAGATGTTGTGAATGAGAACAAGGGAATGAACCCTTCTGAACCTAGGCTTGTAGAGAAAAAGAGAATGGTGCTAAAATGGATATGCGGAGAGGAAACTCTACCCCCTTGATTTAGTAAGTAACATGCGTCCGACTAAAATACGTTAAAGACAGCGCTACTTGGGAGGCAACCCAATGGTTTTAATTATGTTATTTCAATTCTGTTTTAGTTATTTTATTTTGTCTTGAACAGTCTCATGATCTTGGTTTTTGTCTTATGTTTTGATGGCAGGTGGACTAGGGACTGACCCTGAGTGGAAAAGGATCAAAAACGCTGGAAAAGAACAATGATCGAGAACAACGCCGTGGCGCCAAAATGCAGGGCCACGGCGCCGAAAGTTCAGCGAGTCCAGAAACTTGTGCAATCTCAAGAATTTAATCCCAGACCTCCGTTATGACCGTTGTGTTGTGTCCGTAAGTTGTCCCTTTATTTTTAGTCTTCACACATTGGGGACAATGTGTCGATTAAGTTTGGGGTGTGTCTTATTTTGTTTTATTGTTTTGTTTTTGAGTCTTTGTCTGTTTTATGTGTTTTTGAGTTATAATTTTTTTATGGATCATGTATGTGGTAGCTACTAAAGATATTGAGTGGATAAAGTGGGATAATGTAATAGAACTGAAAGCAAAAAAAATATTTGTGCTTAAGTTAGATATGCTAAAAATTCAAGACATCTAATTATTTGGGATATTTGTGTTTAGCCTATTGATCGGTGTATTTTATATACACCTTTTGAGTCTGTTTTAGTTAGTCTTTTGTCCCATTTTGCACATATAAATGTCGTATTAGGATAGTTTTTCTTTCTTTTGAGTCAAAGTGGTTAAAGTGGCCAAATGGCGGAAAAGGAGCAAAAAGAGGGCAAAAGAGGAGATGCCAGAGTTGAAAACAGAGAAAGTGGCGAACAAGGCTGAAATCCAGACCAGCGCCGCGGCGCCTCCTGCAGTCAGAAGCAGGGCCGCGGCGCCCATCATTCAGAGAAGGCGCAGAAGATCCAGAGCCGCGGCGCCTAAATCAGGGCCGCGGCGCCCACTATTCAGAAAGGCAGAAGACTTCGGCACGCGCTACTCGAGCAACAGAATGAGGCCGCGCGCCAACATCCGAGATGCTACAGGAATTACAGCGCCGCGCACTCGCATGCCAGATATCGGGCGGCGCCAAAACATCCTACGGAAGCAACTCCGCCGCGCGCCTATCTGCAGGCCCGCGGCGCCGACGCCGAAAAATTAGGTCTTTGACTGATTTTTGGGCCAGCTGCAGGGAAAAGAAGGAGGCGTTTTAAACCTATATAAAGAGAACCCTAGGCGTTTTGAGGTTCCTTTCTTGACAACACAAGATTTTCTTGCTAGAGATGGAGACCTAAACATTAGTAATTTCTTTCCTTTTTCTTTTCTTTAATTCAGTTTTGCATGATGAACTTTGAATTAGTTCTTGTCATATTCATGGCTAGGAACTAATTCTCTTATAGGCTTTCTATGTTGAATTTCTTGAACCTTATGTTATAAATTAATGCACGCTTATGGTTATTATTCTTATTGAGAGATCTATCCAATAATTGAGTTGAATTCTTGGTAGCTAATTGACAACTAGTTATCACTATATGATTTCTAATCGATTACGAAAAGGAGGATTGTGAATATCTTTGTAAGTTGGGTAGATACTTGAATTGGGGATGAAAATACCTCAATTAGATTTGTAGCGTTGATGAGAGGCTTAACAACCCTAATTTTGCGCATTGTGCGTGACGGCCAACTAGATTTTTGTTCTTAATCCTCCCATAGAGTTACCCTTATCACAAAGTTAGGTAAGGAACAATACTGGGTTGAGTGTTTATATAACTCAACGGAGTATAAAACGATTTCAGAAACCCGCTTTCTCCAAAGAAGAATACCATAAGTAATGCATTAGTAAGTAGCATAAGCGGATAGTGAGGATACATAGAAGCCCTATTCTCATCACATCTGAAGTAAATCTATATATTTAAAATAGCTTTCATAATTCTTAGTTCTAAACAACCAAATCAATTATTAATTCACCAAATAGATACAAAAAAATAGATAACTGGTACTTGGACCCTAATCCTAGAGGACGATATTCGGTCTTATCTAAGACTATACTACTTGATACGATAACGTGCACTTGCGTTTAAAAGTGTGTGCATATTACGCGCATCAAGTTTTTGGCGCGCTGTCGGATTAGGCATTAGTTCAATATCAAAATTATCTATTTTTAATTTCTAATTTGGTCTTTAATTTTTAATTTTTATTTTTACGTTTTTTTGCTATTTTTCGGAAAATCGGGTTGCCGTCATTTGTTTTCTGTTTTTGATCTATTTCAGGCAATCAGTTTATGCGAAGGAGAAGAGGAGCAGCCACTCTTGTTCCCTTCAATCCAGAGATCGAGAAAACTCGCAAAATGTAATGCGTAAAGAATCAACGGGTTGCAACTTTGATAGAGATGGACGGCAATCTAAACAATAACAGATGAGAGAAGGGTTAGGTGAAAATCAACCTAACCTGTAAGATCCTCATCAAGTGCCGTGATGTGGAGGATAGGTCCGAATCCAGCCGTAAAGAAGTTTGGGAGATTATGTCGCCAAGAGTGAATGGAGCACGACATGCATTAGGCTCCCGCACAGGAGCCAACAACTTGAGATAAAACCAAAGAATTTTGAGCATACGGTACAAACACCGTGCAATTCGGAGGATCGCCATCTGAGGATCCACACATGCACATAGCTAATTTCTTGGAGCTATGTGCCACTTTTCGATATAACGGCGCATCGATGATGCCGTCAGTTGAGGCTCTTTCCTTCTCACTCGTGATAGAGCAAAGTATGGTTGAATTCCCGCCACCGATTCGATATTCACATGGCACGAGCCGCACGAAATTCCTAGCCAAGTTCTTTCCGCCTTGTAAAGCAGCAAAATTAAGAGGGGAGTTGAACAACTTCTACCAAGCTGATGGAGAGTCCTTATATGAAGCTTGGGAAAGGTTCAAGGATCTACAGAGGAAGTGTCCACACCATTGCATTGAGTTGTGGAACTTGGTCCACATCTTCTACAACGGGCTGAGCAGTACAACCAGGACCATCATAGATGCAGCAGCAGGTGGAGCATTCATGAGGAAAACAGCCCACGATGCTCATGAGTTATTAGAAGATATGGCCACTAACAACCATGTCACTGAAGAGAGGGCGACAAGTGGGAGAAGAATCATGAGTCCACGAGATAGATGTTATCACGCCTTGAATGCCCAGTGGCCCTTCTAGCGAAACAATGCAGAAGAACATACAAATCGGTGAACGCGATACGTATGCCTAAAGTCATGAGATATGTGGTGGCCCACATACATTTGATAGATGCCCTTCAGCGGATCCCAACAATATACCAATGGAACAGGCAGAGTGTCAAACAGTAGGCAATTACCAGAGGCAACAGAACAACCCCTACTCAAACACTTATAATCTAGGGTGGAGGAATCACCCAAATTTCTCATGGAAATGAGATCAGGGCTAGCAGAATCAATATCATGGGCAGCGTAATCCGCATCGTGCGCAGATCGTGATCAAGGGCAACGTAACCAATACAGAGGTCGCATCGTAACCAGCAGACCGAATCGCACTCTTCATTCAAGCCCCACACCTCAGCGATTCAATGCACCGCTCAAAGAAAAGCCAGATGAGCTTAAAACAGCTATGACATCACTTGCCAACGCCCAGACGCAGTTTATGACAGAAGCTAGATCCTCGTTCAGAAACTTCGAAACACAAGTAGGACAACTAGCAAAGCAGGCAAACGTCAGGCCACAGGGGACATTGCCAAGCAATACAGAGGTAAATCCGAGGGAGCAATGTAAGGCAGTACAATTGAGAAGTGGAAGACAATTGGAGCAACAGCCACCTCAGCCAATAGTTGAGAAGGAAGCAGAGTTAGAAAAAGAGAAGGTGGCTGAACCGAGCCCAGTGATAGAGAAAACTCCGGAGAAGGAGTATTGATGCGCGTAATATGCACACACTTTTAAACGCAAGTGCACGTTATCGTATCAAGTAGTATAGTCTTAGATAAGACCGAATATCGTCCTCTAGGATTAGGGTTCAAGTACCAGTTATCTATTTTTTAGTATCTATTTGGCGAATTAATATTTGATTGGTTGTTTATAACTAAGAATTATCAAAGATAAGTAAATATAAAGAATTACTTCAGATGTGATGAGAATAGGGCTTCTATGTATCCTTACTATCCGCTTATGTTACTTACTAATGCATTACTTATGGTATTCTTTCTTTTGGAGAAAGCAGGTTTACGAAATCGTTTTATACTCCCGTTAGGGTTATATAAACACTCAACCCCAGTATTGTTCCTTACCTAACTTTCGCTGATAAGGGTAACGCTATAGGAGGATTAAGCACAAAAACCTAGTTGACCGTCACACACAATGCGCAAAATTAGGGTTGTTAAGCCTCTCATCAACGCTACAAATCTAATTGAGGTATTTTCATCCCCAATTCAAGACTGTCTACCCAACTTACAGCATATTCACAATCCCCCCTTTTCAGAATCTGATTAGAAATCATATAGTGATAACTAGTTGTCAATTAGCTACCAAGAATTCAACTCAATTATTGGATAGATCTCTCAATAAGAATAATAACCACAAGCATGCATTAATTTATAACATAAGGTTCAAGAAAGTCAACATAGAAAGCCCTATAAGAGAATTAGTTCCTAGCCATGAATATGACAAGAACTAATTCAAAGTTCATCATGCAAAAACTGAATTAAAGAAAAGAAAAAGGAAAGAAATTACTAATGTTTAGGTCTCCAATCTCCTAGCAAGAAAATCTTGAGTTGTGCAAGAAAGGGAACCCTCAAAAACTGCCTAGGGTTCTCCTTATATAGTTTTAAAACGCCTCCCTTCTTTTCCTTCCAGGCCTGGCCCAAAAATCCGTCAAAAGACCTAAATTTTTCCAGCGTCGCGCTGCCGCATGGAAGCCGCGCGCCGAAGTTCTCGCGATCCGGGTGTTTAGCGCCGCCTGATATCTTGTTGTTCGAGTAGCCGCGGCCAGAATTCTATAGCACTCGGATGTTTGGGCGCCGCGCCTCGCATCTGTCACGAGCCGCGCCGAAGTCTTCGCCTTCAATAGTGGCGCCATGGCTCGATTTAGCGCCGCGGCTCGATCTTTCGCGCTTCTGAATGATAGCGCCGCGCCCTCGCTTCGCAGGAGGCCGCGCGCGCTGGTCGATTTTTAGCCTTGTTCGCCACTTTCTGCTACTCGCATCTCCTCTTTTGCCCTCTTTTTGCTCATTTTCCGCCATTTGGCCACTTTAACCACTTTGACTCAAAAGAAAGAAAAACTATCCTAATACGACATGTATATGTGCAAAATGGGACAAAAGACTAACTCAAACAGACTCAAAAGGTGTATATAAAATACACCGATCAAATACCCCCAAACTTAACCTTTGCTCGCCCTCGAGCAAAGATAAAAAGAAAGAAATAAAATGAAAGACTCAATAAATAAGAAAATAAACAGACTCCCTGCTATTGATCACTTTTGCTGCATGAATGTTAACTAGAAAAACATGAAGGTTAGCAGAATAATATGCAGGAACATATAGCATGAAATTTCAACACATTAGGCTAGATATTTCGCAAACTCAAACTTATCATGCTTTAATGGAAGTCAATATACTCAAGTATGCATATAAATTCAAAAATTCCTATGGCATGCTTACTTGCTATTCTCCACTAATTCTAGATATACATAAAAGAGATCTTCAGGACTTTGAGGGTTGTAATGTAGGCTTAGGTAGGGGTTGGTAAAGATAGGCATTTAGGCTCATTTTTCTGTACCATAAGCTCTTTGGCTTTTCAATTTTTCCCTTTTTCTTTTGTTGATTCTTTCCTTCACTTCAATTCTATTCTTCCCCTCTTTTGTTTTGGGAGAGTGAATTATACAATAATGACAAGCACCCCCAAACTTAGGCTTTTGCCTATTTCTTATTACTTTTGTATTGGGGTGCAACAGACTTTATTCACTCTTTTTGTTTTCTTTTTAACACAATGTACTCCACTGTTTCATATTTTCACTTATGGTACACTTTGTGGGAATATAGGGTGTCAAAGAAGAAGTTTCAAATTTTAGGCTCAATGGGGCTAACTAGTGATATTTTTAAAGTACGGGATAACAAAGAATGGTAAGAATTGGCTATCAAAGAAATGCCTGAGTCCTCTCCCTAACATGCATATCCTAACTATTTCGCCTCAAGTAGCAAGCAGTCATAACACATAAGCATTTATCATTTAGCATACATAACTCAAGCAAGAGACTCCAAATAGACAGATTCTGTGAGTTTTTGGCATCTCTAACCTAAGTGTTTAGATAGTTGCTTCCATTCCTTTACATTATTCCACCTTACTTCACTAGGTGTTTCTAGCAACTACAGCATACATGATCTTTGACAGGCAATTATGACTCAAAAAGAAAAAATTTTGGTGACTCAAAATAAACATGAAACAAATAAAAAGACTTAAATAAAACATACATTGACACACAAATAAACTAAAACACAAAAAACACACCCCCAAACTTAAATCACACATTGTCCCCAATGTGTGCAAGACTCAAAGAAAGTAAAAGAAAACGACACTTACAAACTTTGGCTAAAATGGTGGTGGCGGTGGTGGATAATGCATTGACCACTGGTTGAACAAGGCACTCAGCTCGTCGATTTGTTGCCTTGTTTCTTGCTGTCCTTGTACTAATGTTTGCAAGGTCTGCATCATCTCCCTCTGATGTTGGTACAATTGCCCCCTTGTGGGCTCTGAAGGTTCTGCTCTTGTGGTTGGCTGGTGGCTGGGTCCTGCCTCATATTGAGCCCCTATTTCAGGCTCATCTTCATCCATGGTTGCCTCTGTTGCTGCTGCTGGTGGTGGTGGTGCTCTCCGTCTGGCTGCTGGGGGGCTGGGGTCTGGAAAAGAGTGCACTATCCCATAGGACACTGGCAGTTGGTTTCTTTCATGAGTATCTGTGGGTAGTTGTGGGACCGCACTCATGTGGCATAGACTGGTAATAAGTGAACCGTGTCCCAATCCACCTGTTGTCACCAACCTGCTTATTTCTTCGATGCTCTGCACTATCTCTTTTCCCACATCAATTATCGCCCGCCATAATTCCATAAATCAACTTAATCTCGCTTACCGCACTCGTGAAGTCGTAGATGGAATCACGCGGTCTCGACGAAATACACCAAGCCTTGCGCTTTGTTGAATTGGCACCTGCTCAGTGCTCTAGATCCATTTCTTCCAATCTCAAAAGCGGCTCGGGTGGTAGCGGTGTTTCTGGCGGTATCGATTGATGTTGTCGGTGCTCCTAGACCATGTTCTAAAATGGCTCCGATCACCAATTCCTCCTTCAACATCCACTGTTTTGAGATCTGCATTTACTGCTTCTGCCGTCACAGGCATATAACTTCCCCTTACAAAGCACCCCCTTTCTGTCCTCTCCGGATAGTTTGCATAAAATTCCCGCACCATTGTTGTATTCATTGGTTTTATCTTCTCCGGATTGACAAATCTCTTCCACCCCCTTAGCTCTATCATAACCCGGATGGGCTCATAAATGTCTTCCTCCCCATATGATCCCCTTTGGTAATCCATCCCCCTTTCTGGAATTACGGGCCTAGTGTCAAGTCTTTTGTACCTTTGGTAGGCCTGGTAACTTACAAATCTATTTTCATCGTATTGTGGGGTTGGGGTGGATGTGGATCCTCTTCTCTTTCTGGTGGCCATTTTTAAACAAAATCTGCAGCTTCAAATTTTTGTGACACAATGTCTCCTACACACTCAACAACTAGCAGCGACAACACCCCCAAATTTCAACAATGCCCACAACCTCCTTTTCTACTCTTTTCTCCAACTTCACAACCAACTTTTCAGTACCCAAACTACTCCAACTACAATACTTTTCCCAACTACTACCTCCTATGACTTCAGTGAAAAGATTCAAGAGCAAAGATAGGGATTACCTTTTGATGAGAGGATTCAAGTTTGTTCTTGTTTCAATTGGTGGGTTGAGGCTATGGACTGGAGCTTTGTTGTTTGAGATAGTTGGGGGTTTTTGGGAATTTAAGAGTTTAGGTTGTGGTTGGATTGGATTTGTGGAGGATTTGTGGGAGAGTTTCTGAAATTTCGTGGGTTTTTGGAGAGGGAAGGTTAGGTTTTTGAAGTTGGAATTGGGGAAGATCTGATTTTTGGGCGTTTTAAGTTCTGGATTTCCCGCTTCGGCGCCGCGACCCTGATTTTTGGCGCCGCGGCGCTAAAACTCCTGCGCTCCTTCGGGATTTCATGCGCCGCGGCCATTCTGAAGCGCGCGCCTATCTTCGCACATTTTTACGATTTACTGCGCCGCTTCCTGGCGCGGCTGCCTAAACTTCAGCACATTTTCAGATATTTCGGCGCCGCGCTCGGCGCGCGGCTCTTAAACTTCAGCACATGTTCAGCTCTTTTAGCGCGCCATGCTGCGCATCGGCCGCGCTACCGCTTTCGAAATCCTTGCTTTTCTTTCAGTTTATTCCCCTGTACCTGTCAATCACAGCTCAAACACAAGACCTCAAGACCGTGAGATTGTTCTAGACAAAATAAAATAAACTAAAGACAGAAATTAAAATGACATAATTGAAAACGTTGGGTTGCCTCCCAAGTAGCGCTGTCTTTAACGTCTTTTAGCCGGACGCAAGTTCCTTAGTTTTAATAACCTTGGGGTGGATTAAGCCCCCAACCTATCCATTTCCTCCACATTTGGCGTTTCCTTTTTCTCCTTTTCTTTTTAGCATTATCTGTAATAGGGAGTTCAGGAACACTTACCTCCTTTAGTGGCATTTCGGCAAACCATGCCTGCTTTCTTGGGCTCATCACTCTTTGGTTGACTTGTAATGGTTCGCATGGGGGTTTGATGGCGCTGATTGCAAAGCACCTGCTCATTGGTGGTGATTCGATGACATGTTTAAACACCTTAAACACCATTTCTTCATTCTCCACCCTTAATGTCAACTCCCCTCTTTCAACATCAATCAAAGCTCTCCCTGTTGCTAGGAATGACCTCCCTAATATGATAGGGATTTCTGCATCTTCTTCCATATCAAGAATGAGGAAATCTGCAGGAAAGAAAAATTTTCCTACCTTCACAATCACATCCTCAATCTTGCCTCGTGGATGAACCACTGTCCTGTCGGCTAGTTGCAGACTCACAGTGGTTGGTTTAGCCTCTCCCAATTCCAATCTTTTGAAACCGATAAGGCGCATCGATTTATACTCGCCCTAAATCGCATGAGCTCATTGACGCCACCCTGCCCACTGTGCATGGTAGTGTAAAGCTTCCAGGATCCTTTAGCTTGGGTGGCAACTTCTTTTGTAAGATAGCACTACACTCTTCTGTTAGTGCTACTATCTCATATTCGGCTAGTTTCCTCTTTTTCCCCAAGATTTCTTTCATGAACTTGAAATAAGACGGCATCTGCTCCAAAGCCTCTATAAAAGGTATGTTGATATGCAACTTCCTGAATACCTCCAAGAATTTGGAAAATTGTTTATCGACCGCCTTCCTTTGTAATCTCTGAGGGAAAGGAATCTTTTCTGTATACTCCTTCTCCGGAGTTTTCTCTATCACTGGGCTAGGTTCAGCCACCTTCTCTTTTTCTAACTCTGCTTCCTTCTCAACTATTGGCTGAGGTGGCTGTTGCTCCAATTGTCTTCCACTTCTCAACTGCACTGCTTTACATTGCTCCCTCGGATTTACCTCTGTATTGCTTGGCAATGTCCCCTGTGGCCTGATGTTTACCTGCTTTGCTAGCTGTCCTACTTGTGTTTCCAAGTTTCTGAACGAGGATCTAGCTTCTGTCATAAACTGCGTCTGGGCGTTGGCAAGTGCTGTCATAGCTGTTTTAAGCTCATCTGGCTTTTCTTGCTGAACCGGTGCATTGAACTGTTGAGGCTGTGGGGCTTGAATGAAGGGCTGGTTGCATCGCCCCTATTGGTTCTGCCCTTGATCTCGACACGCTGCTGCCATCGCGGATTCTGCGCCTCGATATTGATTCTGGCTGCCCCGATCTCCTTTCCATGAGAAATTTGGGTGATTCCTCCACCGGATTATAAGTGTTTGAGTAGGGTTGTTCGCTGCCTCGTAATTACTTCATCGCTTGACACTCGCCGCTCCATTGGTATATTATTGGGATCCGAAGGACACCTATCAAATGTATGTGGGCCACCACATATCTCATGACTTTTAGGCATCATGCAGCGTTCACCGACATCGTATGTTCTTTGCATCGTTTCGCTAGAAGGGCTACTTGGGCATTCAAGGCAGCAATAGCATCTATCTCGTGGACTCCCACAGTTCTTCTCCCACCTGTCGCCCTCTCTTCAGTGACATGGTTGTTAGTGGCCATATCTTCTAATAACTCATGAGCATCGTGGGCTGTTTTCCTCATGAATGCTCCACCTGCTGCTGCATCTATGATGGTCCTGGTTGTACTGCTCAGCCCGTTGTAGAAGATGTGGACCAAGTTCCACAACTCAATGCAATGGTGTGGACACTTCCTCTGTAGATCCTTGAACCTTTCCCAAGCTTCATATAAGGACTCTCCATCAGCTTGGTAGAAGTTGTTCAACTCCCCTCTTAATTTTGCTGCTTTACAAGGCGGAAAGAACTTGGCTAGGAATTTCTGTGCCAGCTCGTGCCATGTGAATATCGAATTGGCTGGCAGGGAATTCAACCATACTTTGCTCTATCCCTGAGTGAGAAGGGAAAGAGCATCAACCTGACGGCATCATCAGTAACGCCGTTATATCTGAAAGTGGCACATAGCTCCAAGAAATTAGCTATGTGCATGTGTGGATCCTCCGATGGCAGTCCTCCGAATTGCGGTTAATGTACCGTGCTCAAAATTCCGGTTTTATCTCGAAGTTGTTGGCTCCTATTGCAGGGAGCCTAATGCATGTCTGTGCTCCATTCACTCTTGGCAGCACATAATCTCCCAAACTTCTTTCGGACTGGATTCGGACTCTATCCTCCACATCTATTGGCACTTGATGAGGATCTTCTGGGTTAGGTTGATTTTCACCTAACCCTTCTCTCATCCTGTTATTGTTTAGATTACCGTCCATATCTATCAAAGTTGCAACCCGTTGATTCTTTCTGTTCTGTTTGCAGGTTTTCTCGATCTCTGGATTGAAGGGAACAAGAGTGTCTGCTCCTCTTCTCCTTCGCATAAATTGATTGCCTGAAATAGATCAAAAACAGAAAACGAATCACGACAACCTGATTTTTCGAAAAATAGCGAAAAACGAAAAAAAAAGAAAAAAAATAAAAATTAAAAATTAAAGACCTAATTAGAAATTAAAAATAGATAATTTTGATATTGAACTGTTGCCTAATCCCCGGCAACGGCGCCAAAAACTTGATGCGCGTAATATGCACACACTTTTAAACGCAAGTGCACGTTATCGTATCAAGTAGTATAGTCTTAGATAAGACCGAATATCGTCCTCTAGGATTAGGGTTCAAGTACCAGTTATCTATTTTTTAGTATCTATTTGGCGAATTAATATTTGATTGGTTGTTTATAACTAAGAATTATCAAAGATAAGTAAATATAAAGAATTACTTCAGATGTGATGAGAATAGGGCTTCTATGTATCCTTACTATCCGCTTATGTTACTTACTAATGCATTACTTATGGTATTCTTTCTTTTGGAGAAAGCAGGTTTACGAAATCGTTTTATACTCCCGTTAGGGTTATATAAACACTCAACCCGATATTGTTCCTTACCTAACTTTCACGATAAGTAACGCTATAGGAGGATTAAGCACAAAACCTAGTTGGCCGTCACGCACAATGCGCAAAATTAGGGTTGTTAAGCCTCTCATCAACGTTACAAATCTAATTGAGGTATTTTCAACCCCAATTCAAGGTGCCTACCCAACTTACAAAGATATTCACAATCCCTTTTCGTAATCGATTAGAAATCATATAGTGATAACTAGTTGTCAATTAGCTACCAAGAATTCAACTCAATTATTGGATAGATCTCTCAATAAGAATAATAACCACAAGCATGCATTAATTTATAACATAAGGTTCAAGAAAGTCAACATAGAAAGCCCTATAAGAGAATTAGTTCCTAGCCATGAATATGACAAGAACCAATTCAAAGTTCATCATGCAAAACTGAATTAAAGAAAAGAAAAAGGAAAGAAATTACTAATGTTTAGGTCTCCAATCTCCTAGCAAGAAAATCTTGAGTTGTGCAAGAAAGGAACCTCAAAACTGCCTAGGTTCTCCTTATATAGTTTTAAAACGCCTCCTTCTTTTCCTTCCGTGCTGGCCCAAAAATCCGTCAAAAGACCTAAATTTTCCGCGTCGCTGCGCAGATGGAGCGCGGCCGGAAGTTCTGCGATCCGTCGGGTGTTTAGGCGCGCGCCCGATATTCGCTGCTCGAGGCCGCGCCAGAATCTCTGTAGCTCTCGGATGTTTGGGCGCCGCGCAGACCGCTGCTCGGCGAGCCGCGCGCCAGCCTTCGCTTCTGAATAGTGGCGCGCCTCGATGAAGCGCCGCGGCTCGATCTTCGCGCTTCTCTGAATGATAGCGCCGCGCTCGCTTCGATGCAGGAGGCCGCGCGCTGGTCCGATTTTAGCCTTGTTCGCCACTTTCTCTGTTTGACTCTGGCATCTCCTCTTTTGCCCTCTTTTTGCTCCTTTTCCGCCATTTGGCCACTTTAACCACTTTGACTCAAAAGAAAGAAAAACTATCCTAATACGACATGCATATGTGCAAAATGGGACAAAAGACTAACTCAAACAGACTCAAAAGGTGTATATAAAATACACCGATCAAGTATACAGAAAAGATTCCTTTCCCCCAGAGATTACAAAGGAAGGCGGTCGATAAACAATTTTCCAAATTCTTGGAGGTATTCAGGAAGTTGCACATCAACATACCTTTTATAGAGGCTTTGGAGCAGATGCCGTCTTATTTCAAGTTCATGAAAGAAATCTTGGGGAAAAAGAGGAAACTGGCCGAATATGAGATAGTAGCACTAACAGAAGAATGTAGTGCTATCTTACAAAAGAAGTTGCCACCAAAGCTAAAGGACCCTGGAAGTTTACACTACCATGCACAGTGGGCAGGGTGACGTGCAACAGAGCTCTATGCGACTTAGGGGCGAGTATAAATCTGATGCCCTTATCAGTTTTCAAAAGATTGGAGTTGGGAGAGGCTAAACCAACCACTGTGAGTCTGCAACTAGCCGACAGGACAGTGGTTCATCCACGAGGCAAGATTGAGGACGTAATTGTGAAGGTAGGAAATTTTTTCTTTCCTGCAGATTTCCTCATTCTTGATATGGAAGAAGATGCGGAAATCCCTATCATATTAGGAAGGTCATTCCTAGCAACGGGAAGAGCTTTGATTGATGTTGAAAGAGGGGAGTTGACATTAAGGGTGGAGAATGAAGAAATGGTGTTTAAAGTGTTTAAACATGTCATCGAACCACCACCAATGAGCAGGTGCTTTGCAATCAGCACCATCAAACCCCCATGCGAGCCATTACAAGTCAACCAAAGAGTGATGAGCCCAAGAAAGCAGGCATGGTTTGCCGAAATGCCACTAAAGGAGGTAAGTGTTCCTGAACTCCCTATTACCGATAATGCTAAAAAGAAAAGGAGAAAAAGAAAACGCCAAATGTGGAGGAAATGGATAGGTTGGGGGCTTAATCCACCCCAAGGTTATTAAGACTAAGGAACTCGCGTCCGGCTAAAAGACGTTAAAGACAGCGCTTGTTGGGAGGCAACCCAACGTTTTCAATTATGTTATTTTAATTTCTGTCTTTAGTTTATTTTATTTTTGTCTAAAAACAGTCTCACGGTCTTGGAGTCTTGTGTTTTGTCTTTGTGATTGTAGTCAGTGGAAATAAATCAAGAAAAGCAAAGATTTCGCAAAGCGGGTAAGCCTTGTATTTGATGCATGGCGCGAAATATCTGAAAAGGTTCTGAAGTTTAAGCGCGGCTGCAGAGCAGCGGCTGCAGAAATCCAGAAAAATGTGCCAAGTTAGCGCATGGCTCAAATGGCCAAGCGCATGAAGTCCCGGGCGCGCAGATTAGGCGCCGCGGCTAAAGCGAACATGGCGCGGCGGGAATCCAGAAACTTAAAACGCCCAAAAATCAGATTTTCCCCAATTCCAACTTCAAAAACCTAACCTTCCCTCTCCAAAAACCCACAAAAATTCAGAAACTCTCCCACAAATCCTCCACAAATTCAACCCAACCACAACCTAAACTCTTAAATTCCCAAAAACCCCCAACTATCTCAAACAACAAAGCTCCATTCCATAGCCTCAACCCACCAATTGAAACAAGAACAAGCTTGAATCTTCTCATCAAAAGGTAATCCCTATCTTTGTTCTTGAATCCTTTCACTGAAGTCATAGGAGGTAGTAGTTGGGAAGAGTATTGTAGTTAGAGTAGTTTGGGTACTGAAAAGTTGGTTGTGAAGTTGGAGAAAAAAGTAGAAAAGGAGGTTGTGGGCATTGTTGAGTTTGGGGGTGTTGTCGCTGCTAGTTGTTGAGTGTGTAGGAGACATTGTGCCACAAAAATTAGAAGCTGCAGATTTTGTTTAAAAATGGCCACCAGAAAGAGAAGAGGATCCACATCCACCCCAACCCCACAATACGACGAAAATAGATTTGTGAGTTACCAGACCTACCAAAGATACAAAAGACTTGATACTAGGCCCGTAATTCCAGAAAGGGGGATGGATTACCAAAGGGGATCATATGGGGATGAAGACGTTTATGAGCCCATCCGGGCTATGATAGAGCTAAGGGGGTGGAAAAGATTTGTCAATCCGGAGAAGATAACACCAGTGAATACAACAATGGTGTGGGAATTTTATGCAAACTTTCCGGAGAGGACAGAGAGGGGATGCTTTGTAAGGGGAAATTATATGCCTGTGACGGCGGAAGCAATAAATGCGACTCTAAAAACAGTGGATGTTGAAGGAGGAATTGGTGATCGGAGCCATTTTAGAACATGGTCTAGGAGCACCGACAACATCAACTGGGATACCGTTGCAAACACCGTCAGCTACCCTGGAGCTGTTTTGAGATTGGAAGAAATGGATCTAGAGCACTGAGTAGGTGCCAATTCAACAAGGCAGCCAAGGCTTGGCTGTATTTCGTCAGTGCCCGCATGATTCCATCTACGCACTTCACCAGAGTGCCAGAAGACAGGATTAAGTTGATTTATGGAATTATGAGGGGGCTGACAATTGATGTGGGAAAAGAGATAGTGCAGAGCATCGAAGAAATAAGCAGGTTGGTGACAACAGGTGGATTGGGACACGGTTCACTTATTACCAGTCTATGCCACATGAGTGCGGTCCCACAACTACCCACAGATACTCATGAAAGAAACCAACTGCCAGTGTCCTATGGGATAGTGCACTCCTTCCCAGACCCCAGCCCCCCAGCAGCCAGACGGAGAGCACCACCACCAGCAGCAGCAGCAGCAGAGGCCGCCATGGATGAAGATGAGCCTGAAATAGGGGCTCAATATGAGGCAGGACCTAGCCACCGGCCAACCATAAGCGGAGAACCTCAAGCAATGATGGAGCAAGTGCTCCAGAACCAGAGGATGATGATGCAACACTTCGGCACATTGTTACAAGGACAAACTGAGTTGAGACAGGGACAACAGGAGTTGTGACAAGGGCAACAAGAAGTGAGGCAAGAGCAGCAACAGCTGCACCAGCAGTATGAAGAGTTGAGCTCCCTGTTCAACCAATGGTCGATGCATTATCCACCGCCACCACCACCATTTTAGCCAAAGTCTGTAAGTATCCTATTTTCTTTTACTGTCTTTGAGTCTTGCACACATTGGGGACAATGTGTGATTTAAGTTTGGGGGTGTTCTATTTGTGTGTCATGTTATGTTTTATTTAAGTCTTTTTATTTGTTTTATGTTTATTTTGAGTCACAATTTTTTTTCTTTTTGAGTCATAATTGCCTGTCAAAGATCATGTATGCTGTAGTTGCTAGAAACACCTAGTGAAGTAAGGTGGAATAATGTAAAGGAATTGAAGCAACTATCTAAACACTTAGGTTAGATATGCCAGAAACTCACAGAATCTGTCTATTTGGAGTCTCTTGCTTGAGTTATGTATGCTAAATAATAAATGCTTATGTGTTATGATTGCTTGCTATTTGAGGCGAAATAGTTAGGATATGCATGTTAGGGAGATGACTCAGGCATTTCTTTGATAGCCAATTCTTACCATTCCTTTCTATCCCGTACTGTAAAAATATCACTAGTTAGCCCCATTGAGCCTAAATTTGAAACTTCTTCTTTGACACCCTATATTCCCACAAAGTGTACCATAAGTGAAAATATGAAACAGTGGAGTACATTGTGTTAAAAAGAAAACAAAAAGAGTGAAGAAAGTCTGTTGCACCCCAATACAAAAGTAATAAGAAATAGGCAAAAGCCTAAGTTTGGGGGTGCTTGTCATTATTGTATACTTCACTCTCCCAAAACAAAAGAGGGGAAGGATAGAATCGAAGTGAAGGAAAGAATCAACAAAAGAAAAAGGGAAAAATTGAAAAGCCAAAGAGCTTATGGTACAGAAAAATAAGCCTAAATGCCTATCTTTACCAACCCCTACCTAAGCCTACATTACAACCCTTAAAGTCCTGAAGATCTCTTTTATGTATGTCCAGAATTAGTGGAGAATAGCAAGTAAGCATGCCATAGGAATTTTTGAATTTATATGCATACTTGAGTATATTGACTTCCATTTAAGCATGATAAGTATGAGTTTGCGAAATATCTAGCTCAATGTGTTGAAATTCCATGCTATATGTTCCTGCATATTATTCTGCTAACCTTCATGTTTTTCTAGTTAACATTCATGCAGCAAAAGTGATCAATGGCAGGGAGTCTGTTTATTTTCTTATTTATTGAGTCTTTCTTTTTATCTTTGCTCGAGGGCGAGCAAAGGTTAAGTTTGGGGGTATTTGATCGGTGTATTTTATATACACCTTTTGAGTCTGTTTTAGTTAGTCTTTTGTCCCATTTTGCACATATAAATGTCGTATTAGGATAGTTTTTCTTTCTTTTGAGTCAAAGTGGTTAAAGTGGCCAAATGGCGGAAAAGGAGCAAAAAGAGGGCAAAAGAGGAGATGCCAGAGTTGAAAACAGAGAAAGTGGCGAACAAGGCTGAAATCCAGACCAGCGCCTCGCAATGGCGAAGCGGCGCGGCGCCATCATTCGCAGAAAGCGCGAAGATCCGAGCCGCGGCGCTAAATCGTGGTCGCGCGCCCACTATTCGTAGCGAAGACTGGCGCGCGGCTCGAAGCAGCAGCAGGCGCGGCGCGCCAACATCCGAGACGCTACAGAATTACAGCGCGCGGCACCACCGAGCAGCGATATCGGGGCGGCGCCAAAACATCCTACGAAGCGAACTTCCAGCCGCGCTTATCTCAGCGGCGCGCCGCGGAAAAAATTAGGTCTTTTGACGGATTTTTGGGCGCTGCGAGGAAAAGAAGGGAGCGTTTTAAACCTATATAAGGAGAACCCTAGGCGGTTTTGAGGTTCCCTTTCTTGACAACACAAGATTTTCTTGCTAGAGATTGGAGACCTAAACATTAGTAATTTCTTTCCTTTTTCTTTTCTTTAATTCGGTTTTGCATGATGAACTTTGAATTAGTTCTTGTCATATTCATGGCTAGAACTAATTCTCTTATGGCTTTCTATGTTGAATTTCTTGAACCTTATGTTATAAATTAATGCATGCTTATGGTTATTATTCTTATTGAGAGATCTATCCAATAATTGAGTTGAATTCTTGGTAGCTAATTGACAACTAGTTATCACTATATGATTTCTAATCAGATTCTGAAAAGGGGGGATTGTGAATATGCTGTAAGTTGGGTAGACAGTCTTGAATTGGGGATGAAAATACCTCAATTAGATTTGTAGCGTTGATGAGAGACTTAACAACCCTAATTTTGCGCATTGTGTGTGACGGTCAACTAGGTTTTTGTTCTTAATCCTCCTATAGAGTTACCCTTATCAGCGAAAGTTAGGTAAGGAACAATACTGAGGTTGAGTGTTTATATAACCCTAACGGGAGTATAAAACGATTTCAGAAACTCGCTTTCTCCAAAAGAAGAATACCATAAGTAATGCATTAGTAAGTAGCATAAGCGGATAGTGAGGATACATAGAAGCCCTATTCTCATCACATCTGAAGTAAATCTATATATTTAAAATAGCTTTCATAATTCTTAGTTCTAAACAACCAAATCAATTATTAATTCACCAAATAGATACAAAAAAATAGATAACTGGTACTTGGACCCTAATCCTAGAGGACGATATTCGGTCTTATCTAAGACTATACTACTTGATACGATAACGTGCACTTGCGTTTAAAAGTGTGTGCATATTACGCGCATCACCTATGTGTGTCAGTTATGAAAAGAAATGTTGAAAAATGTCTAGAAAATCTATTTGCTTGTTATTTGAGACGAAATAGTTAAGATATACATGTTTAGGGAGATGATTCAGGCATTTCTTTGATAGCCCTTCTGACCATTCATTACCTATCCTGACATAAATTATCACTAGTCAGCCCCGTTGAGCCTAAAACAAGATTTTTCTTTGACACCCTATGATTCCCGGTTTGTGCCATAAGTAATAATTGAAAATATTGGGATGAAAAGTGTTGAAAAAGAAACAAGAATAGAGTGAAAATTTGATGCGCCCCAATAAAAAATATGTAAAAACCTAAGTTTTAGGGGTGCTTGTTAGTTATAATATATCTCATTCTCTCAAAATAAAAGAGGGAGGAAATAGGTATGAGACTAAAAAGAAAGTCAAAAAGAAGGAAAATGAGTTGAATGCAAATGCTTATGGTAAGTAATTGAGTCTAAATGTCATTTTTATCTACCTCAGCCTAAGCCTACATTACAATCCTTGAAAGTCGTGATGATCTTTAATGTGTATGTCTATGATTAGTGGAGAATATCAAGTAAACAGGTCTATAGCATTTTGGAAAAGATGGAATGAAATTGACATGCATAGGTTAGATGTTTGTATTTTCATTGATTATGATCTAAGTGAATTTGCGAAATATCTAACTTGAAATTCTAGATTGCTAAATATTCATTCTATGTATGTTCTAACATATTACCCCAACTTTCATCCATGATTTTGAAGAAACATTGCTATAACTACTTGATCTATTTCATAGATTTTTTTTTTTGTTTTATGCTTTACTCGAGGCGAGTAAAGTGTAAGTTTGGGGGTGTTTGTTGAGTGTATTTTATACACTCTTTTGAGTCCTTTTTAGTTAGTATTTTACTCTTTTATTTTGCGTTTAACATAGTGTTAGGTGTGTTTTTCATTCGTTTGTGTCACAACGGTTATAAAGGAGAAGATACTACTAATTTAGATGAAAATTGCACAAGCACAACCCAAGGAATGAAGCTTAAGAAGTGTCAAGAAGAATATAACAAATCAGGCGGAACCGAACAAAAATCAGAGAGGCACCGTGTCGCGACCCGACCCGACGGGCCGCAACTAAACGCCCTAATGACGACATTATACTAACATGACACACATAATCCAACTAACACTACAACAAATATGAAATCCGACAGCATAACGCCGCAACAATAACATTTGCCAGAATAGGCAAGCCGACAAGGCTGCCTTTACACAAGAATGTACCTGCCTCCTGGGGAGTCACAACTAGCCAACATAATATAACAGGCACGCCGACAAAGCGGCCACCAAATAGTATCATGTATACACGGGAACCTCCCAACACAGATTACAACAACCTGGCTAACCAAAACAGATTTATAACTCTACATAAGTACAACCCACAACTGTCTACAGACCTCTAAGAATATGATAACAACATATGACGGGACAGGGCCCTGTCGTGCGCCTAAATATGCATAGGTCCAAGATTAAAGGTCTGTACCAAACTGACTAAGCTCTAAATCAATGGAGCCCTCCCAAACAGCTGAGTGGAAACCCTAGACTGACGGATCACCACAACTGAGTACTTGTACCTGCGGACATGAAACGCAGCCCCCCGAGGAAAGGGGGGTCAGTACGAAATAATGTACTGAGTATGTAAAACATGAAGTACCGTAAGAAAGATCATAACTGGACAAAGGATATCATGAGACAAGTAAAATAATCAAATTACCATTTCAACTGTGTCATATACGAATGAGAGTAAACTGTGTCTTATAAAGTGAAAGTCATGTATGTCCATATAAAATCATCATATATACATAAACTACCCGACCGTCTAGGGAAGGACACAGTGAACATATAAGGTATATTGCCCGGCCCATTCTAGGACGCGGTAAAGTCATATAAGGTATACTGCCCGGCCCATCCCGGGACGCAGGTAAAGTCATATAAAGTATATTTTCCGGTCCATTCTGGGACGCGGTAAAGTCATATAAGATATACTGCCCGGTCCATTCTGGGACGCGGTAAAGTCATATAAGGTATCTGCACGCGTATCTGCCCGGCCCGGGACGCGGTGAAATGATATAAACACATTAGCACGAATAGAATATCATGAGTAACTTTATACATCTAATCTCACTTGTCTCTCAATGGAATAGATAAAAGGCACTATCATATCATGTATCATTTTAAAACATCCTTTGGAAACTCGATAAAATCATTAAATGAACTTTTTACTAGAAAGTCAAAGGCACTTCTCATGACACATATCTTTAGAAATTAAGCTGTGTAGAAATCATGTACGTCTGTCGTACGTTCATTAAATCATGCCAAAAAGAAAGGAGGAATAGTTTCACATACCTTACTGTCGAACTAACCAACTCACTAATTAAAGTACGTCTCGTCTAGCACTTCAACCTATAACAATAGTATTTCGTTCGTCAATTCCATGTCTTCTAGCATACTTAATATGTATCGAATGATGACTCTTTTTTTCTATAGAAATTTGGGCAACACTTCCCCTATTTATATACATATCCAAAACTCATAAACAATGTCAACAACACCAATAACCAAGCACAACTTAAGGAATGTACCAAAACTGCCCCATATACTTCATTATGCTATCATTATACATTCTTTTTTCTTTTCGGTCATGGAAGACAACAACTACAACAACCAAGTGGATTTATCCACTTATTTCTCATGTTAATCCATCCTCTTAGTCCATATCAAATCAGCCCCTAAAACAGTTCATATACCAACAATAACAATAATATAAAATAACATCTTCCTACACTTTAATTTCTTTAAGACATGTACTAGTAATTACCACAATGTATATACATGTTCATAACTTAATTTCCATAATTATAATCATAACAAAACAGCCCCTAAAACACCATAACGGGGCTCACGATTTTTGGACAGATTCGGTCCTAATCAACGTAATATTACCACTCTCCTTACAACTTCTTAAAATCTAATTTCATATTTCAATACTTTCATATAACCAATTATAACTTAAACATCATGGTTTTCCTTCAATTTTCAACATGAAATCTGTGACAAGGATAACAACAATAATACTCAAATTCAATGTATACAAAACAGTCCCTAATTCGGCCATATCACCCAACAATCACATGCAATCTCTTATTTCCAATTCTTCTTTATCATGAGTTTAACTCTTAACTACAACATCACTTAATCTTCCAAATACTCCATAAAAAGAAGAATTCTTACCTTAATTTTCTTGCCAAAACAACCCCAATTTTCGGTCCCTGCACCATCCACTTTGCACCATTTTTTCATCCTTTCTTCAACTCAAAGTGACATGCATGTGTTCTATAAGTTTAATCCACCTTTCTTACATGTTTTTCTTCAAAAAAAACTCATCTCAAAATCTGAAATTTTGGAGCTTATTTTCGGTCCAGTGGGTACCGAAACTCCACTGCTTGGGGATTCACCTTTGCTTCGAAATTCAATAGATGGATTTATCTTGGAGAAAAGTTGATTGAATTCTTCAATTTGTTATGGAAAATGGGGGAGGGAATTCGGCCATGAGAGAGAGAGAGGGATGAGGGAGTGGGTTTGAAAATAAAATAATGTGGGGAGATGAAAGGTTAATAAGGTTTAGGTGAAAAAAATCTGAAAATTACTTATTACAATTTGGTCCCTAATTGTATAATTAAATCAACCCCTCATTAATAAAAATAAATCGTAAACCCCACTTCTTTTAAATCCCGAAAATTTCGTAAGACCTCGTATTCTTAATGTCATAATTCTTATAATACGACACTAATCCGTAACGGGAAATATGCAACTTATTATTACTAACTTCCAACGTCCCACACGTTGTAACCAACACTTGTCCGGAATCTCATCCTTTTGTATACTAATTTCCGGATTAACATATATGAATATACTCTATATCCAATATTCGAATCTTATTCCTTAACTACGTTCTCTAATCATCGTCTTAAAACCACGAAGTGTAACATCCTTCCCCCCTTTAGAAACATTCGTCCTCGAATGTTCATAATATGTCTTATGCTTTAGAAATTTCGGCAAAATCTCCTTTATAGCTATGTCTATCCACCTATACTCAGCAAACCAACAGATGCCTCACAGAGCCACAAATGAAATTATAACTTTAAAACAGTCCTTACCTGATATTTTACCTCAACAACGCCTAAATAACCAATATACTCTTTGTACATCATAAAGATACCCTTAAGCAGGTAGTCCAGGCATGAATACACCATTTGACAGAAGCAGGACATTTCTTTCTAACAATATCTTATTCAATTCATTTATCAAGATCTTTCACTTACTTGGACATTTCTAACACCACACCATGGTCCATGTCCGTCACTATGTAAATATGATTGAGTTAAATATGAGGTGCAAACAGGTAAACACTTCAGCATAGCAAATCCAATTCAATTAGATATAAAAGGTCAGTGTTAATATTATTTAACAATTTGGTAGATGTGACATGTCACAGAATGAGCTAAGGGAATGTTTTCTACTGAAATTGGCATACCTTTGATATTAGACAAACAAGAATTCAGGTAATCAATTCAGAGAGACACATAATTTAAAATACAAAGGTAGTCATCTAAATGGAACATGTGAGGTATTCAATATTTGTTAAGTGGTTAAGCTAAGTTCCCAAAATCTTACATTCACTATGTCATTGGGTCAATAACACTGAGACCTAACATGATACTACATGGTTCATTTATTTGCTAAACAAGAACATAAAATTAGATCACCCAACTAGACCTATAAACAAGATACTAGGTTTGTTATTATTACTTAACATGAGGCAGAAAATTAAGGTTAAGATACAAGCATTAAATATTGATTATATCAAATCCTAACTTACAAAGTGAACCAAGACATCATCCTTCCTTATGCATCACAAAATCTTATATACATTATATAGAATCAGCTCTGGACATCAACCTAGTATACAAAAGTATAAACAAGATATTCAAGCAGCTAGTGAACATTTGGAAACCAATACACTTATCATATCATACTATTGATATCAAACAGAGGTGAAATACCACTAAATAATCACAACTAATATACCTCACATCACTTTTTAGATCATATAAAAACGTATCCATATCTGTTTAACTATACAATAATCTTATATATACTTGGTCTATTTACCTCTTATATGACATTTATTTTTAGATATCAGGTTCATACATCTTAGGCAAAGACGATCCTTCCGGGCTAAACTAACACATTATCCTACATGAAAACTTAGCAAGGCTTGATATCTTTAAAGGGAAGTAAACAAATGACTATGAAATACAACACCTTTGGAAACAGTGTATTGAAGATAGGAAAGGACAAACAGGAATTCATATAGTTGAATACATTAGCATGATAAGATTTCATACTTATCTTCAGACAACCAGATCAGCAAAGTAAGATTTTAAATTATTGTCTTTTGTACCAAACCATACACATACTATTCCATCAACCTACTATGTATAAGTCTTGTTGGAACATGTTTTAATGAAAAGTAATATCATTATCTCCCTAAACCATTCAAACAACAGATGTTGTCCATATCATGCTATTGAGCCCAACATACGCTTCATACCCCACACTAAGAGTAACTTTCGAACAACGATTGTAAATTAAATACTTAAGTTAATCAAAACAGGTAAATATCTTATTTAACAATGATTAGCAGGACTTCATCTATCACAAGTCGACACTTTATTTAACTTACTAATTCAGAACTATGGATATATCCCAATCATATTAACATTAATCAAGAATGATCAATCATAACTGCTAACATACCATGAATTAGTAAAGCAGGCTCAGAATAGTTTTAGGAAGAAGCATTTAGATAATGTCCATAACTCACAATCATCACACATGCTATCTTTTCTCAATTCCTATCATAAATAACATCATATCAGACTGTATAAGACAAGTTCTGTTAATTAGGACAACTAATCTTGTTCTTAATCAGTGACACCTGTTTTAGGTAGGTAATATGACTACACATCTTACAGATAGCTAAATCAGTTTTCAAAACAGTACATTGGTCATCACATTAAAACAAATAACCCATACACACAACTTCAATCTAATATGTCAATCCATTAAATCAAATCTAGACACTTCATATATAATTAAGATCTTTAAATTAGCAATATTAAGCATTAAATCAACTATGTAGCCTATACACGACTAAACAAATCTGAAATTAACATGACAGACTATTCTAAATCAACTTGAAACATTTATCAGTTATCTAAAAACATGCACATTCTCCTGGTGAACTATTCCAGACCTAAACAAACTGAAATATACCCTAATAGTAATAAGTGTCATCCAACCACACTAATCTACAAATTCATTCATTCACTTTAACACATGCAAAACCATCACTTAAGTCTAGACATGTACATCCCTGAACAATCCTATCCACCACATACTTTAACCAAGCTCAAGCGTCAAATATCATATTCAAGAAGGCCTTATCTACGGTCTCAACGGTTATCTAGCGTTCTAATATTCTCAAATATTTTGCTTCCCAAGCTTACATTATCTTTTCCCCTTATACGAGTGATGTAGCTTCTCATAATCTCAAAATATTTTTGCCCTTCTGGCATATCAATAGTCGGGGTATAAATCTCTACACCTTTCAAACAATTACTAAAGCTTAAACAACTCATGATTCCTCATAATCACTTCAGGCAACACACATATGGCCTTAATAAATATGTTCATATAGATGCACACCATCATCACACCAACTATACAACAATCTTACCAACTGATATACAAAGTCCATATATTCCCTACTCAGTCGTTGTCGCTTCCTTTGGAGGCATAGCTGTAACACAATAATTCGTTAGAGCTGGATTATCCTAATAACTTAGCTCTATCGCACGATATTAGAGTAAGAAGAATAGAAACCAACCCTAAATGTCCGGCAGCCTCCTGTGTATAAGTATGGTGCACAACATACCCATACACAAGACTCTACTAGACACGGTCTGTAGACATTCCGATGACTAACTGCTCTGATACCACGTTTGTCACGACCCGACCTGATGAGCCGCGACTAAACACCCTAATGACGCCATTATACTAACCTTACACACATAATCCAAATAACACTACGACAAATATAAAATTCGGCAGCATAACGCCGCAATAATAACATATACCAGAATAGGAAAGCCGACAAGACTGCCTTACACAAGAATGTACCTGCCTCCTGGGGAGTCACAACTAGCCAACATAATATCACAGGCACGCCGACAAGGCGGCCACCAAATAGTATCACGTATACAAGGGAACCTCCCAACACAGATTACAACAACCTGACTGACCAAAATAGATTTATAACTCTACATAAGTACAACCCACAACTGTCTACAGACCTCTAAGAATATGATAACAACATATGACGGGACAGGGCCCCGTCGTGCCCCTAATTATGCGTATGTCCAAGATTAAAGGTCTGTACCAAACTGACTAAGCTCCGAATCAATGGAGCCCTCCCAAACAGCTGAGTGGAAACCCTAGAATGGCGGATCACCACAACTGAGTACCTGTACCTGCGGGCATGAAACGCAACACCCCGAGAAAAAGGGGGTCAGAAGGAAGATTTTTGCATACCTTACTGTCGAACTAACCAACTCACTAATTAAAGTATATTTTCGCATACCTTACAACCAAGGGGATTGATCCACTTATTTCTCATGTTAATCCATCATCTTAGTCCATATCAAATCAGCCCCTAAAACAGTCCATATACCAACAATAACAAGAATATAAAATAACACCTTCCTACACTTTAATTTCTTTAAGATATGTATTAGTAATTACCACAATGTATTTACATGTTCATAACTTAATTTCCATCATTATAATCATAACAAAACAACCCCTAAAATACCATAACGGGGCTCACGATTTCTGGACAGATTCAGTCCTAATCAACGTAATATCACCACTCTTCTTACAACTTCTTAAAATCTAATTTCATATTTCAATACTTCCATATAACCAATTATAACTTAAACATCATGGTTTTCCTTCAATTTTCAACATGCAATCTGTGACAAGAATAACAACAATAATACTCAAATTCAATGTATACAAAACAGTCCCTAATTCGGCCATATCACCCAACAATCACATGCAATCTCTTATTTCCAATTCTTCTTTAACATGAGTTTAACTCTTAACTACAACATCACTTAATCTTTCAAATACTCCATAAAAATAAGAATTCTTACCTTAATTTTTTTGCCAAAACAGCCCCAGATTTCGGTCCCTGCACCATCCACTTTGTACCATTTTTTTCATCATTTCTTCAACTCAAAGTGACATGCATGTGTTCTATAAGTTTAATCCACATTTCTTACATGTTTTTCTTCAAAAAAATCTCATCTCAAAATCTGAAATTTTGGAGCTTATTTTCGATCCAGTGGGTACCGAAACTCCACTGCTTGAGGATTCACCTTTGCTTCGAAATTCAATAGATGGATTTATCTTGGAGAAAAGTTGATTGAATTCTTCAATTTGTTATGGAAAATGGGGAGGGAATTCATCCATGAGAGAGAGAAGGATGAGGGAGTGGGTTTGAAAATAAAACAATATGGGGAGATGAAAGGTTAATAAGGTTTAGGGGGAAAATCTGAAAATTACTTATTACACTTTGGTCCCTAATTGTATAATTAAATCACATCCTCAATTAATAAAAATAAATCTTAAACCCCACTTCTTTTAAATCTCAAAATTTCGTAAGGCCTCGTATTCTTAATGTCATAATTCTTATAATACGACACTAAACCGTAACGGGAAATATGCAACTTATTATTAGTAACTTCCAACGTCCCACACGTTGTAACCAACACTTATCCGAAATCACATCTTTTTGTATACTAATTTCCGGATTAGCATATATGAATATACTCTATATCCAAGATTCGAATCTTATTCCTTAACTACGTTCTCTAATCATCGTCTCAAAATCACGAGGTGTAACACACCGCGGTGCCTGGCCAACTTGCTGTCATGACCCGACCCAACGGGCCACGATCCGACGCCCTAATTGAACGTCATTACACTAAGCTATCACGTAATCAACTGACACTTAAGGGTAATAGAAAATTCGACAACACAACGATGCATCTATAACATAAACTCAAAATAGGTGAGCCGACAAGGCTGCCTTACACAACTAACCAACAATCACAACAGGCTAACCGACTAGGCTGCCACCAAATAACATCATATAAACAAAGGAACAATCAAAATAGTCAAGCCGGCAAGGCTGCCACTATATACGGGAACATCCCAAACAAGTGCAACAATACGGCTAGCTCAACCGCATAAACGTTCTACACAAGTCCAAAACACATCTATCACCCACAACTGTCTACAGACCTCTAAGAGTACAAAACTGACATATGACGGGACAGGGCCCCGTCGTGCCCAAAATATACATAAGTCTGGAATGCAAAGATATGTACCATAATAACTGGCTCCGGAACAAGGGAGCTCCTTAGCAGCGGGTAGATTTCCTAAATTGGAGGGTCACCTAACCGATCACCTGTACCTGCGGGCATGAACGCATTTCGGAGAGAGAGTGGTCGACGAAATAATGTCGAGTATGTAAACGTGAAATCAGAATAAGATCATAAGCGTGCGTAAAGTAGAGAGTCAATCGTGTCATGAGAGATCGAGAGTCATACCGATGTCATGAATGTTTAACCATATAATCATCAGATATAAGTAAATGAATAAACTGCCCGGCCCTTTGGTAAGGGACGCGGTGAAATATATTGTCCTGGGTATCTGTACCCGCATCACAGATGCATGTCCGTAGAATCATCATATATGTATACATAAACTGCCCGACACTCTAGTGAGGGACGCGGTGAATCATCCTGATATATGTGCACGGATATGCCCGGCCCTGGACACGGTGAAGTAGAATGATAATACTTTGCACGAGTGGATATCATGAGCAACTATATGCAATTTTAAATTATCTCTTGACTCTCAATAAAATCATTAATTGAACTTCTTACTAGAAAGTCACATGTACTTCTCGTAACTCATATTGCTAAGAATTAGACTGTGAAGAGATCATGTACGTCCGCCGTACATTCACTTTGTATAAGATACATGTCAAATGAAAGAAGTAATAATTCACAAAATCATGCCAAAAGAAGAAAAAATAGGCTTACATACCTTTTAAGCGAACTAATCAACTTAATGCTAAGATATGCCTCGTCTAATATGTCAACCTATAACAATGATAATACATTCGTCAATTCTACTATCCCTAACGTAAGTTATATCGAATTGCGACTTCCTATTTCTATAGAAATTTGGGCAGCATTTCCTCTGTTTATGTGCGTATCCATAATTTTCTAATAATCCAAACCAACCAACAATTCAAATCCAACCAACAATCCAAATCAAACCAATAATCACTATCATTTCAATATGTAGTCAAAATTATCTCAAACATTCCATTTACGTCGTTAGTGCGCATACCTTCTCTTTGTAATTATTCCATTTAACAACTTCAATAACCAAGGCAACTACTACATTTATTTCTCATAGTAGTCAATCATTTAGTTACGTTAGAATTATTCATGGGAGCAATCCAATCTTCTAACAACATCGCCCATTCAAGAATATAAAATTAACACTTTAATCCTTTCAAAGCATGTATAGGTAAGTACCTCAATACATATGTGCATTTGTAACTTATATTTAAACACTAATTCATCTCGTAATACATTACCATAATGTTCAATAGTTTCCATCAACTTTTTGGTCATATCAACATGTTGTAATTCTAAAACTTCCCCTTTTAATTCTTAAAATTCCAGTTCCTCTTGTAATTCCTTCATAAAATAATTATCTCTTAATTATCAAGGCTACGTCTCCATTCGCAACATGCGATTAGTGATAAGAATTTCATCACAACACTCCAATCCGATGCACATAAAGTAGTCTTCAAATTGGTCCGACAACATAATTCCATAACTCTTTCAAATTCAATTTCATATTTCAACATTCTTATATAAACAATTTACAACCTAAATCTCAATGTTTCCTTTCAATTTGTAGCATGCAATTAGCAACCATAACACAATACTTCAACTAAGACAACATGCAACTTCAATTATAGTGTGGAAGGAAGAATTTGCATACCTTAATTTAATCCTCAAAACAGTCCAGATTTTTAGTCACTGCTTCGTCAGCTGAACTTGTAACGTCCATAACTCTCTACTCCGCAACAAAACGTAAAGTGAATACGCGTTCACAAATACGTAAACATAATGGATCGGGTTGCACGTCGCAACAAAACGTAAAGTGAATACGCGTTCACAAATACGTAAACATAATGGATCGGGTTGCACGCCGCAACAAATATGTAAATACAAAGGAATACCTTAATATGTAACATGAGATAAAACATGTACGTGGGTTAAAGTGATGCGTCAAAGCAATTGAAAGAGAATATTATTGTGTGAATACTTGATTATGATACGTTGAAAATGTTGAAGTTTGTCTCATAACATGGTTATTGTGTCCTAATATGTTTGTACTTAAAATATGGTGAGATTACTTTGAATTATAGGGTGAGGTTCTCACTCAGCCCCGGATGGTGGAGCAGACTCTTTCATTTATCATATTTCAGGGAAGCGTGATAGAGGAAAAGCTCATGCGAGGCTAGCGATCGTCCATGACCTCTTTGACCCACCAATCCATTATTTCGGATTTGGTGAAAGTTATTCTCATAAATTATGTTTTAAGAACTAGGTTCCATTATCTCGGGGAATGCCCCACACAAGATTGTTCTTTGTAAGCTTTGAATTGCTTATTATTATATATATTATTTCCATACTTAAATACATGTTTAATCTAGGAAGAAAAGAAGTTAACGGTTCGCCTGAAAAATAAATAATTGTCCAGGTGTCATCACGCCTTAAGGAAAGACTTAAGAAAAGTCGGGGCGTGACAAATATACACTTGGTTAATAAAAGGGCCTATTTATACATATCCCTGCTTGTCTCAAATATATCCTTTCAAGTAAAAATATTAATTTTTTGATTTCCTATTAAAATAAAGGTCATGTAAAATTAATTAAAAGGAAAATGATCAGATTTAACCGGGGATATATTTGCTCTATATGATATAAATACGGACGTATATTTACAATAATCAATAGAGATATTCAAGAACCTGCCTTTTAGGAATTTTTTTACAGATCTTTTCTTTTCTCTTGTGATTACAATAAATTTATTACCATGCGTATCACCCCTCTACCCTATTTTATACTAGTGGGATTAGCCTGTGCTGAGCACGGGCACAAGCTATTACATGTTGAGATTATCAAATACATACAATCATCAGCAACTAGTGAAACAATCATAATCTGTAATATGTTGACTGAGCCATTGATGGATGCTATGGGAAGGTCAAAGGAGACAGCTGCTGCTTTACATGATACAGAATTCTTGATGTGTCATATCTGAGTATATATCTCCTCCTCTGCAAAAAAGCACGTCAAAATATGATGAGGTATGGAACAGGATCGTTGGAGCAGAGTAATTAGTCAGCTTCGACAGAGGTCAAGAAGCTGAAAACAAAGGTGGCAAGACAAAAGGTGAAACATATCTGTAAAATAACTGTTGCTTTCAATCGTCTAAACATCTTTTTTGCAGGTTACACCATAATGACCACTTCTTAGCTATGATTCCTGATCAAAGATTAGTTACTACTTTTCTTTTTTTTTGATAAGAAAATTTTAATTACTATCTATCAGAATAAAGTGGTGTCTCGGTGGACGGTTTGGGACACTGCATAAATTTATCTTATAACAGCAGAAACTTTGAGCACAAAAGAACATAGAGGAGCGCGATTTGCACAACCAAATTGCAATTTCAGACAATTAGCAGAGGCACCACGAAATAACTTTCAGTCTAACAACCTTAAAAAACCCAATAATGAGAAGCGCTTAAGAGAAAGAAACGTGACCACAGCAAAAATTGGTCTGCTTAATAAAATTTAAAAAGAAGTAAGGATAAATGTATGCAATTGGTCCGCTTAATAAAATAAAAGCTGTCAAGTTGTTGGCCAATGTGCTTGTTATATATTTGCAATTTGCACTAGTTTATACTAAAAATCCCGCCATTGGCCAATAGCTCAAACTTCAAAGTATATTTCTCCTTTGACAGAATTTTATATTGAAAAGGACTAGTGTACCATGTGCTCAAATTATATTATCTACTTGAAGAAAATGGTCATGGGCCAATGGTTTCTTTGAGCCTCTGTATTATAAAAAGGAGGCTCATCTATACTAGGAAGACACAACATAGATAACAATGGCAATGGTTAGTTTCCTACCTCTTCTCTTTTTATCTTGGTTTCTTTTTGCTCATTTTTTTTGCTTAGTAGCCATAGCAGAGAGAACAACATACATTGTCCATTTGGACAAGTCTTTAATGCCTAAGATGTTTGCTAGTCACCATCACTGGCATTCTTCTACAATTGAATCCATCAAGATTGCAACTCCTGCTTTACTTAATAGCCACCATCCTGCTCCAAAGCTTCTCTATTCTTATGACAATGTATTTCATGGCTTCAGTGCTGTTTTGTCTAAAGATGAGCTAGAAGCTCTCAAGAAGTCCACAGGCTTCATTTCAGCTTATAAAGATAGGTCTCTTGAAGCTCACACTACACATACCCCTGAGTTTCTTAAGCTCAACCCTTCCTCTGGTCTGTGGCCAGCTTCTGGTTTTGGCCAAGATGTGGTCATTGGTGTCCTTGACTCTGGTGTCTGGCCTGAATCTGCCAGTTTCAGAGATGACGGGATGCCTGAAATCCCCAAGAAGTGGAAGGGAATTTGTCATCCAGGCACGAAGTTCAATACTTCAATGTGCAACAGGAAACTCATTGGGGCTAATTACTTCAATAAGGGATTAGTGGCCGACAATCCTGATTTGAAAATTTCCATGAATTCTGCTAGGGATACTATTGGTCATGGCACCCATGTTGCCTCTATTGCTGCGGGTAATTTCGTCAAAGGAGCATCATATTTCGGTTATGCTCCGGGAACAGCAAAAGGGGTTGCACCGCGATCTAGGCTTGCTGTGTATAAATTTAGCTTTGATGAAGGCAACGTCGCTTCTGATTTGATTGCAGCTATGGACCAAGCGGTTGCAGATGGTGTTGACATGATATGCATTTCTTATGGCTGGCGCTTTATTCCTTTATATGAAGATACTATTGCAATAGCTGCTTTCGGTGCCATGGCCAAGGGTGTTTTGGTTTCTGCTTCAGCAGGAAATCGTGGTCATGTTATGGGAAGTTTAAACAACGGAGTACCATGGATCTTCACAGTGGCATCAGGCCATACTGATCGTTGGTTTTCAGGGACTCTGACCCTGGGAAATGGTCTAAAGGTTAGGGGATGGAGCTTGTTTCCAGCAAGAGCTATTATTGAGGAATGGCCTGTAATTTACAACAAGACATTGTCTGCTTGTGATTCAGCTGAATTATTAGCTCAAGTACCAGCTGCTGGACGTAGCATCATCATTTGTCGGAGGAGCGTAGATGCAGAGGAAGTCACTGCCCAAATGAACTCTGTCGCAGAGGCAAGACTTGGAGCAGCCATCTTTATTTCCAATGATCCAGCAGTATTAAGGTCCACTGAATTTCCCAATCCTGGGGTTGTTATAACCCCTAAGGAAGGGAAACAGGTTCTCAGTTATGTTTCAACGACTCCTGAACCCAAGGCCAGCATTAGTTTCTTGGAGACGCATTTGGACTCAAAGCCTGCTCCAGTTGTTTCTGCATCCTCAGCTAGAGGCCCCTCTCGAAGCTATCTGAGAGTGGCAAAGCCAGACATATTAGCACCAGGAGTGTTAATTCTAGCCGCTTGGCCATCTAATATTATGGTAGCAAAATTGGTACCAATATAGAATTGGCAACTGATTACCTTCTTGAATCAGGCACATCCATGGCTGCTCCTCACATTGCTGGAATAGCTGCAATGGTTAAAGGTGCACATCCTGACTGGAGTCCTTCAGCTATTCGTTCAGCCATGATGACCACTACCAACCCTTTGGATAATACTGGAAAACCCATAAGAAAATCCGAGGATAACAAACCTGCTACATCACTAGACATGGGAGCTGGGCATGTTGATCCTAACCGGGCTCTTGATCCAGGCCTCATATATGATACCACTCCGCAAGATTATGTTAATCTTCTTTGTTCTTTGAATTTCACAGAAGAGCAGTTCAAAACAATTGCAAGATCATCAGCTAACCACAACTGCTCAAATCCATCCTCGGATATCAATTATCCATCATTTATTGCATTCTTTAGCCCACAAGGGAACTTCACTTGGTTGGAGCAGAAATTCACAAGGACAGTAACAAATGTTGGCACTGGTGCAGCTAAGTATAGAGTGAAAGTGAAAGCACCAAGGAATTCAAGGATTTCTGTGTCACCGCAAACATTGGTTTTTAAGAAGAAAAATGAGAAGCTGAGCTACACCTTGACCATTCGCTACAAAGACGATGCAGAACAAGAAGTCCAATCTGGTTCAATCACCTGGGTGGAAGAGAATGGAAATCATACAGTAAGAAGTCCTATTGTAATATCTCCAGAGATAGAGATCTGGTAGTGAAGCTCTGCAACTAGCACAGGCTCTTGCATTTTCTAAGTTTGTAACTGTGAGGAGGATTGTGTCTGAAATAGCCGGATACATGCCGGCAAAGCATGCTTCCTTTGAAGTTATTGCTGAAAGATAATTTTTTGCTAAAACATAAGAGCATGATTTGTGCCTATAACGTATTGTGGGCAAGTAAGTATTGTTTTTGTAAGCCAATGAAAAGTGCCACCACCAAAGAGGTCTTTTCAACACATGGCTTTTGAAGACTTCTGATAAATAGAGCAGTATATGATTTCTTCTTCTGCTAATAATTAAATTCCTTCAAGAATACGGATAGGGGGATTCATTCACAAACTGGTTTGCTGGAATTCAATACTTGGCTGCTGATGAATGAAAAGATGATTTTTTAATGACAATCAAGCTTCTTAATAGGCATGAAATGTATTGGAAATGCTGAACGAAAATAAAATAGAACAGCCAGATGCATCAATTGTAATACATCAGGTTTCCATACTGAAATGATGTCTGGACTACAATAAAAAATGTCCACACTGATGTGTCCTAGCATACCTACCTCTATGAAGTATGTTATATAGAATTCATAAAAAAGATTAGTACATCCACTAGTTACTAGGTAACTGTCCCCACTAAGGCTTAGGCAGATTGACGTTACCGCATATTGATCAGACGTTTTCCTCAGTCTACCCAAAAAAACTTACGCATATGGAAGTCTTTCACCAAGAAGTTGTTCCTTGGTAATATGGACATTAGTGTTGGGCGATTTCCACACGCCGCAAAACGCAAGTGTACGATCGTCTCAAGTAATATAGTCCTGTAAGACCGAATATCGCCCACACAGACCGGTTTCTAAGTACCGAGCATCTATTTTGTGTTATCTATTTGGAGCGAATATTGATTGGGTTTTTATTTAACTCTGGAATGATTGCAAGAAATAAGTAAACTAATTAGGTTGTATTCAAATTATGAAGGAATTAGGGCTTCCAAAATCATCAACTATCCACTTTATTCAATCCTTAATGCGTTCTAGAATGATTCTTCTTCTATGTTAAGATAGCGGTTAACTAGACTGTCTTATATTCCGGTTAGGATATATAATCACTCAACCCCAGTGTAAAACCTTTCTATATTTCTATGATAGGATTTACCACATAGGAGGATTAAGAACAGTAACCTATAAAGCTACACAAGTATCGGGGTACTGTCGTCCACGATTTTAACCTATGTCTATTCAACTACAGCATATCCAAATCTCTCCTCTCAGTTCTTGCTTCTAATTGTAATAATAATTAATCTAGAGAGATGATGATAACTTGACTTCAATTCTTGGCTAAGGATAGTATAATTTTTCGGATTGACATTTGAGAGAAAGAGATGGAGTTTGATATTTAAGAATGAGGTTGAAATTGGAATGAAAAAAAAAGGGTTTGGATCTTTTAAATTGAAAATCTGAAAATAGTTTTTCAAGACTTACACTGGCCATCTTTAATGCCCTTTTTGTTAAAACAATCCCAAGTGATAAATTTTAATCTCCCCCTTCAATTAATCTCAACACTCGTTGCCTTAATTTTTTTTCGTCGTATATATATACCTTACTAACCCATAAGGGAAATTATATATGTATATATACCACCATTACTAAAGAATTTTCCGGCGTCGCATTCGTCAGTACCAATAAATAATCCGTATTAGCACGTAAAATATATTTAAATTTGATAATTGAAAATCTTAATCCTTATTGACGTTCTTAATTATTGTCTTAATTTACGAGGTGTAACACTTGCACTGCGAAGCCATTGAACCGCGGTCAAGATAATTAGGGTTGCTGCGTAAAATTTCGTAAAGTCCAAACTAAATCATCAGAAGGCACCGCGCGTTCGGCAGAACCATGCGCCGACGCGAATATTTTAGGTTTCTGGGCCGAATTTTTCAGTAAGGGAAAAAGGGTCCGAAGGAAGATTTTTCTCAGATATAAATACCCTAAACCCTGTCATTATTGAGGAGACTTTTAGAGGCAAAGAATGGGCAAAAGCAAGATTAGAGACATCTCCTTGTTCAAGTTATTTTCTTTCCTTTATTTTATTTCAGTTTATGTTGGATTGTAATTTTGTTCTTGACATGACAATGTTTAGAAGCTAATTACTTTAGTAGGGTTTTCCGTCGAATCTTCTTGAAACTCTTTCATATAGTTAATGCATAGTTATTGATTCCTTATTCAACATATTAAGATATATTTAATATTGTTATGATTGCTTGATAGTTAACTAGCTATTAATTGTCATAACTTATATGATTTCGAATCAAAAGTCTGAAAGGTTAGATTTGAATATGCTATAATTGTCTAGACATAGGTTAAAATCGCGGACGAAAGTATCCCGATACTTGTGTAGTATTGAAGGTTATTGTTCTTAATCCTCCTGTGTGGTAAAATCTATCATAAAAATATATAAGGTTTCTGCACAAGGTTGAACTTTTGTATGTCCTAACCGGAATATAATGACAGATTAGTTAACCTGTTATCTTAATAAGAAGAAGAATCATTAATATTGCATTAACGAGTGAAAGAGTGGATAGGTGAGTAGATTGGAAGCCCTATTTTCTTCATAACTGTTATAAATCCAAAGTATTATAATCTTTAGTTCAATTTCTGCACTTAGTCATAATTCTTAGTTATACTTCTAAAACCAAAGAACGTCAACCAAATAGATACCACAGAATAGATAACTGATACTTGATAAACCAGTCTCTGTGGACGATAAACTCGGTCTTACATATCTTTATTACTTGAACGATACGTACACTTGCGTAAGCATCTAAAAATATTGCAACATGACTACCCCTGCCTATTGTCACTAAAAAGGGTATAATAAATTATCTCATAGATTTACAAGAAAATCTTTAACCACTTGTACTTCCTGTAAAGTTACATAATAGTACTAGTTAGCAAATGCACATCATATCATTGAGATATTGATTCATATTACTACTTTATTAGAAGAATTATGAATTATAATCACTTGATTCATATCATTGAGATATTGATTCATTGCCTTTGCTTCTTTGGCTTAATGGAGGTATATACAAACACTTTTTTTTTTGTATGTTTGAACTGTTTTGCTATATACTTTTGTGACATTGACATGTATAGTTTTATTGAATTGCGTACTTGTGCTTCCGCCAGCCTAAAACATATTTGTGCATGTGTGCATGTGTGAATATGACATGTGCTTCCGCCAGGCTAAAAAATATTTTCATAAGAAAGTTATTCTGTCAATCCTTTTTGCAGGCCCTGGCTGTTCTTCTATTGCATATGGGGCCATGGAGGAACTTGGACCATTTAGAGTTAACAGTGATGGAGAAACATTACACATGAATGATTATGCCTGGAACCTTGGTAATTAAAATTCCTTTTTTTGTGTAACTTTTCAAATTAATGTTTGGAAAGAAATTCAAAAAGTCTCAACTCTGAATACTAATTAATTCTAATATTGAATTAGCTGCAAATGTGTTGTTCGTGGAGTCTCCTGCTGGAGTTGGATTTTCATATACAAATACAAGCAGTGACCTCGAAATAAGTGGAGATAACAGAACTGCTAATGATAATTTAGTATTTTTACTCAATTGGCTCGAGCGATTTCCAGAGTACAAGGACAGAGATTTTTACATTTCTGGAGAGAGCTATGCTGGGCATTATGTACCTCAGTTGGCACATGCAATTCTTCACCAAAGCAATCTTGCCAACAAGACTCTTATCAATCTAAAAGGAATCATTGTAAGTTCACTAATTTAATTAGCGAGTTACAACTGACAATGTGCATAAGTTAAATCGTACTAATTACCAGTTCCATGCCACTGACGGGTGATAATAAATTGCAGATTGGGAATGCAGTGATCAATGAGTGGACAGATTTCATAGGAACTTATGAATACTTGGCTTCTCATGCCCTAATTTCGGATGAAACTTACCTTGACATCCATAAATATTGTTACATCGATAATACCTACAATCAGCCCAAGTGCGACAACGCGCTCGAAGTTGTAGGCAACAATACCAACAATCTTGACATGTACAACATTTATTTTCCCATTTGTCATGATGGCAATCTCACCAAATACCCTAAAATATCCTCAGTAAGTTGAATAACTCTGCATTTGCACTTATTTTTACACATATGCACATTATATCTCGTATAAAATAATAGAAGCGCTATATTGAGTTAATGTGTTATTTTATGCAGGCATTGGAGTTTGATCCCTGCTCGAACCATTACGTACATGCTTACATGAACAGGAGAGATGTTCAAAATGCACTTCATGCCAATGTTACTAAAATTCAATATGATTGGGAAGCATGCAGGTAATTAGCACCCAACACATTAATTCCCATACAGAAGTACAAACACTTAAATGCATATAAATCATCAACATTTTTCAAGTTAAATAGATTGTATTGCTTCAATTCCCAATTTTCCTTAGTCTTTAATTGCTCAGGAAATGAGCAAATCTGAACAGACATGGTCAATCGTATATTTTCTTTTCGTATTTCCTTTTTTGCCAGTTCTCACTATTTACTTTTTTTTAGCGATCCAGTGTTTAAAAATTGGAAAGACAACGCACCAACAGTAATTCCTCTTCTTAAGGAGTCTTTGGCAAAGGGTGTCCGAGTATGGGTTTTTAGGTAACTTTATTCCCCATTAATCATTATACGAACCTTTTTCCTTTCTGGATCTTATATATACTCTATATAGAGGGCTTGATCACAAAGATTTAATTTATACGTGGAAAATAAAATGCAGTGGTGATACAGATGGAAACGTGCCTGTAACTTCTACAAAGAGATCTACACAGGCAATGAACCTTACAGTTGATAAATCTTGGCGCTCTTGGTTGTATGGAGGAGAGGTAAAACCAAAAAAAAAAAACATTGCTCATCAATTATCAATGTTTTAACTTATGTATGAACAATTAATGAAAATTAAATTAATTATTTTGTTTGGATATATTGCAGGTTGGAGGATACGTTGAGACATATATAGGAGGTCTAACATTTGCAACAGTAAGAGGGGCAGGACACGAAGTTCCAAGTTACCAACCTGCTAGAGCCCTTTCACTTATTTCTCACTTCATTTCTGGCATACTACCCTCTGGAGATCATTAGAGGAGCTAATCTAGTTGATCTTTGTGTAATTTAGTTATAATGAATCATCACTTAAATTAATACAGAGGGGATATTTTTACCCAATATTCGGCTCGATTTGGGCCGAATCAAAATCTAAGGTTCGGCCCTATATTTGATGCAACGAATCAAACTCAAATCGAATTTTTTCAAGCCGAATTTTGCGAATAGAATCGAATAGTTTGTTTGTGTAAAGTCCCAAAAAAATATAAAAAAAATAATAACAATTTAAAAAAAAAAAGAAACAGAATAATATCAGAAAAAAAAAAAGAAAAAAAAAAGAAGAAAAAAAAACTGCATTCCCCCTCCCTCAATCCCTTCTTCCACTCTCTCCACTCCCTCAACTTCCCCCACTCTCACATCACACACACACCTATATTTAATAAACACACACATGTACTTTTATACACAACACAATTATACAAACACATCAAAGAGGGGCAGAAATAGAAAACCAAAAGAAATCTGGAAGAAAGGAATGTTAGCAAAAAGAGTTTGAGATTTTCATCCACAATCACGAAGCAACAAAGGTGAGTTTTTCTCACTCAAATTTCTTAGTGAAATCCTGTATTTTAAGTTTTATACATGTTAGAATATAATGTTGGTGTTAAAAGAAAAATTATGAATTTAGATTTCTTAAACAACTAGTTCGGGACATGAACGTTACAAACTGTTTTTCGGAGTTATACTTGTTTTATTTAGACGAAATTTGGTATTGTTGTAAATCACTTTGTTATGAACAGATTGAAACAAAGAAGAGATAAAACGGACTTACGGTTTAAGAGTTATCATAGTTCAAACTTTCTGCCACAGATTTGGACGAAATCTGAGAGCAAGTAGAATTATGAACTGTTTTTCCCGAGTTTCACTTGTTAGAATTAGACGAAATTTGGTATGGTTGTAAATAAATTTGTTACGAACAGATTGAACTAAAGAATAGGTAGAATGGACTTACGGTTTAGAAGTTATCGTATTTTAAAATTTCTGCGCCGGATCGGTTGAAAGTCCGTAAAGCAGTGGGTAAAATGGTAAAAATGTAGCAATTGGTACAGAATATGAAATGTTGATTCAAATGAAAGTCCTAGATTTGTCTTTTCTAGTCAGTTTGAGAATTTACGGGGCTTGATCCGACTTACGGATAAAAAGTTATGACTGTTCTAAGATCGTGTATTGTTCTGATATTAAATTCGGCAAACAGTTCTTAATGTATTTGTTAAAACTGAAAAACTGAATGTTTCGGTGGGGAATTTAAAATTTTGTGTTGAATAAAAGTTCTAGATTATTCTGTTCTCGACAGTTTGAGACTTTGCGTACATAAATCCGACTTACGGTTTGAGAGTTTAAACCCATACAAGTGGGAAGGGCGAAATATTGAAAGAAGGAAATATTAATTGAGCCTTTTGAAGATATAACACATACAAAACAAATATGTAAATGCATTTGTAAATGCATCGGATCGAGTTTCACGCCGCAACAAAACGTAAAGTGAATACGTGTTCAGAAATACGTAAATATAATGGATCGGGTTGCACGCCGCAACAAAACGTAAAGTGAATACGGGTTCACAAATACGTAAACATAATGGATCGGGTTGCACGCCGCAACAAAACGTAAAGTGAATACGCGTTCACAAATACGTAAACATAATGGATCGGGTTGCACGCCGCAACAAAACGTAAAGTGAATACGCGTTCACAAATACGTAAACATAATGGATCGGGTTGCACGCCGCAACAAAACATAAAGTGAATACGCGTTCACAAATACGTAAACATAATGGATCGGGTTGCACGCCGCAATAAATATGTAAATACAAAGGAATACCTTAATATGTAACATGAGATAAAACATGTATGTGGTACGTCCTGAAACGAATTGAAAGAGAATATTATTGTGTGAATACTGGATTATGATACGTTGAAAATGTTGAAGTTTGTCTCATAACATGGTTATTGTGTCCTAAGATGTTTGTACTTAAAATATGGTGAGATTACTTTGAATTATAGGGTGAGGTTCTCACTCAGCCCCGGATGGTAGGGCTGACTCTTTCATTTATCATATTTCAGGAAAGCGTGATAGAGGAAAAGCTCATGTGGCTAGCGATCGTCTCCATTTTCTTTGACCCACCAATCCATTATTTCGGATTTGGTGAAAGTTATTCTCATAAATTATGTTTTAAGAACTAGGTTCCATTATCTCGGGGAATGCCCCACACGAGATTGTTCTTTGTAAGCTTTGAATTGCTTATTATTATATATATTATTTCCATACTTAAATACATGTTTAATCTAGGAAGAAAAAAAGTTAACGGTTCGCCTGAAAAATAAATAATTGTCCAGGTGTCATCACGCCTTAAGGAAAGACTTAAGAAAAGTCGGGGTGTGACAAGTTGGTATCAAAGCTAAACCAGGTTAAGAGATTCTAGGAAGTTTTCTTCGAGTTGGGTGTTTGAACGGTTACTTATTGCGACGGTGTGCGCGCCACCTTAGTAATAAGTGAACGGAATAACATCCTAAAGTTTCCCTTCTTTCGTACTCTTCTCGTGCCTATCTTGAGTCTTTTCAAAGACTTGGTTCTCGTACTACCTCCTTCAAAGGATTGTTGAAGGGGATGTGCAACGATAAACTCTGGATGACGCAGGGGTGAGGTGGAGAAATTTTAGAAGAAATCATCCCCGAAGTCACCACTGATGACATGGGGGGAGTTCAGAGCCGCATTCATTGAAAAGTACATGCCTAACACCCGAAAAGATACGCTCAGGCATGAGTTTAAACTGTGGAAACAAGGAGACCACAATGCGAAATAATACAATACCTAATTCATGCGATTGTCAGCATACAACACACATATTATTCCTACAGAAAGGGAGAAGGTCAAAAGATTTGTTGAGGGTTTAAACACGAACTTGGTAGAGAAGGTAATGGCATTAGCCCATGATCGTTACCTTCAGATAATCGACATGACAATGAGGGTATAAGGTTTTGCTAAAGCAAAAAGAGAGTATTCGCAGAAGAGGTTCCGATTGTCGGAATCCTTTAATCAGAATCAAACCAGAGGCAAGAAGGTAGTAGGGGTACTTTAAAATCGAGCCAGTCAGTAGGCCAGTCTCATTACAGACCCCAAGGGCCTAAATGGTTAGGTCATCCAGGTAGCAATGCCAAGGCCACCAACCACAATGCAGGGAGTGACAAACTAGTTTGTAAGGTTTGTCAAAAGAAACATTTTGGGGAATGATGGTTCTCACCGAAAGAGTGTTACAATTGTAGAGGACCAAACCACTATGCCAGGAATGGCAAGAAGAGAACCCAAACTCAGTTTCCTCATGGGAGGTCAAAAGAAACCACAACTGTCCACAAGGAAAATCAGGGAAACCAGTCCCGACAGATTTTGAGAGTTCAACAGTCCAGCAATCCTAACCGGCTCTATGCTTTACCCAAGAGGAATGAGGATGAGACATATAATGTGGTGGTCAAAGGTGTTCTGTTTGTCTCAAGTATTCCAGCACTTGTATTGTATGATCTCGATTCTACATTTTTGTATATGTCAGTGAGTTGTGCTAAAGATTTAAACATAGAACCTTCCTGTTTAAGTGACCCTTTTGAGGTTATGACACCGGTAGGGGCCTCAGTTGGGCCTCTCGAGTAGTTAAAAAAAATATTCCTTTAGAAGTGAATGGCAGAGGAACAATAGTAAACCTAGTACTACTTGATATGGTAGACTTTGACATCATTTTGGGTATGGATTGGTTGTCAGCATGTTATGCCATGTTAGATTGCCGGCGAAAGATAGTGAAATTGTTTTTTTCCCGGGAAACCAGAAGTTGTTATAAAGGGAAGGATTGGAATATCCTCACATCAGCTTATTTCCTACCTTAGGTCTCAAAAGTTATTAAGGAGTCACAAAGTGGAGTACGCATATCTGGTTAATATAGTAGATACCCAAAAAAAACAAAATCCCCAACGGTGCATGATGTCCCTATTGTTCGAAATTTTGTGGAAGTTTTTCCGGAAGATCTCCCAGGCCTTCCTCCGGATAGAGAAATGGAGTTCGCTATAGAGTTAATTCTGGGTACAAGACCTATTTCTATTCCTCCATATCGAATGGTCCCAACTGAATTGAGAGAGTTAAAAGAATAGTTGAAGGATCTTCTGGATAAATGATTTATAAGGCCTAGTGTTTCCCCCTGGGGCGCACCAGTCTTTTTTGTGAAGAAGAAAGATGGATCGCTCCGAATGTGCATCGATTATCGACAACTCAATAAGGTCACGATCAAGAATCGATACCCATTACCAAGAATCGATGATCTGTTTGACCAACTTCAGGGAGCCAGTTATTTTTCCAAGATTGATCTTCGTTCGGGATATCATCAGATGAAAATAAATCCGAATGATATATCAAAAACAGTCTTTAGGACCCGATATGGCCATTATGAGTTTTTGGTCATGTCTTTCGGATTAACCAATGCCCCAGTAGCTTTTATGGATCTCATGAACAGAATCTTCAAACCATACTTAGATTTGTTCGTGATTGTATTCATAGATGATATCCTAATTTATAGCAAGAGTGTGGAAGAACATGAAGAGCATTTAAGAGTAGTGCTTCAAGTCTTGAAACGGGAGAAATTGTATGCTAAATTCTCAAAGTGTGAATTTTGGTTGGAAAAGGTAGCCTTCTTGGGCCATGTGGTGTCAAGGGATGGAATTATGGTAGACCCTCAAAAGATAGAAGCAGTAAAGAACTGGCCAAAACCTACTACTCCGACAGAAGTTAGGAGTTTCTTGGGTTTGGCTGGGTACTATAGAAGATTTGTAGAAGGTTTCTCTAGTCTTGCTGCTCCATTGACCCGATTGACTCAGAAAGCGGTTAAGTACCAGTGGTCAGAAGCTTGTGAAGCAAGTTTTCAGAAACTGAAGGAATTATTGACTACAACACCAGTTCTAACCTTACCATCGGGACAAGAAGGGTTCACAGTCTATTGTGATGCCTCTAGGGTTTGGTTATGATGTGTCTTGATGCAGTTCGGAAAAGTTATTGCGTATGCATCTCGACAATTGAAGGTACATGAGAAGAATTATCCAACTCATGACTTGGAATTGGCCCCAATAGTGTTTGTCTTACGAATATAAAGACACTATTGGTATGGGGTGCATGTGGATATATTAACATATCATAAGAGTTTACAGTACATAACCACACAGAAGGATTTAAATCTCCGACAAAGAAGATGGTTAGAGTTGCTTAAGGATTATGATCTTAGCATTATTTACCATCCTGGAAAGGCTAACGTGGTGGCGGACGCACTCAGTAGGAGATCAATGGGCAGCTTGTGTTATACCCCGTAGTTCAGACCATGCGTATGAGGACGTACGAAAGCGTGTAAGACTTAAAGTAGGTTGACGGTACCCGGCCAGGCCAGTGCCGCGCGGCCAGGTAGTTCGGGTCGCGCCGAAAGTTCCGAAGGTCCGCAGAAGTTGCAGCGCCGCGGAGCCGGCTGCAGGGCCGCGGCGCCGAGGCGGGTTCTGCGAAGTTAAGTGGGAAATTCTGCACTGTTTTGTTTTAAAAGAGGCAATGGGTGGGTGACAAGTGTCCCCCCCCCATCTGATTTTGCATGTCTTTTATATTGACCAAGTCTTGAAGACTTGATCATCTTTCAAATCCCTCTCTCTCTCTAAGCTAAAGCTCTCACTTCTCTCTAGAATTCCAAGAGAAATTCAAAGCTTAAGGAAAATCTGAAAGAGTGTGGCAAGAAGGAAGCTTGTGGCTAGCTTGTAGGTGTTATTGTGGTGGTGTTCTTGGAAAGGAGGCTAGCAAAGTTGTTGGAATAAGTTTGGCTAAAGCTCTAAGGTAACAATTCTTCTCTTATAGCTAGTTATTGGTGTTGCATGTGAAGAAGAAGGAACTTGTAGTAGTAAATAATGCTCTTAGATTCATTTCATGTAAGGAATATGGTTTGGATATGAAAGAATTGGTTAAAAAGGTTATATGAGCATGTTGTAGTCTAAAAACTACCTTAAACTTGTTAAGTTAATTGTTGTACCTTATGGGGCAGAATTTTACACACCCAAGTTTAGTTGTGTAATCCCCTTTGAAATGTTTGGATTGTTGGGCCTTAAATGTGGCGTTTGGATATTGAATTCGGCCTTGAAAAAGGTGGCAAAGTATGTAGAAACAAAGGAAATGCTGCCCAATTTTCCATAGAATTTAGTGGCTTGAAACTTGGAATGTTCTACATTGTAACTAGAAGTTAATAGGCGTATTATGGCCATTATAGGTTGACATATTACGTGCGGTATCTTGGACTTAGCAAGTGGATTGACCGAAGAGGTATGTGGAGCTTTCCTATCTCTTGAGCATGAGTAGTTGTATCTATGTAGTACGGTAGACGTACAAGAAGTGGTATTCTTACTTGTTTTAAGTCTATAAAGACTTGTTCGTTTTAAAAAGTATAAGTCCCTTGGTTATGGGAAACGTATGATTTTACTAAAGTATAGGGTTAATATAACAACTTTATGGGAAGTTGGTTTATTAGCTTTATGAAAAGTTAACAAGAAGAGATTTACTCTAAGTAAGATAAGCAAGGACAAATGACATGATTTATGAAAGGCAAATTGATTTCAAGGCATCGATTGCCCAAAGGTTTTATATGAAAAAGAGTCTTGTTTCAAAAGAATAGACGTATGTAGTATTTTGGTTTAAATTCCCGGTTTCCTTTTATTAAGATATGTGGTGCCTTAAGTATACTAAAATGAGAGGGTATATGAACAAGACTAATAAGAAGTTATGGATTTTCTTAACTTATTTATGTTGTGCATGATGACTGATTGAGCTAGGGTAAGAGTATAAATGAGGGGCAAGCCCCAAGATCGTTATACCACCTTCTCCAGGGTAAGAGTATGAATGAGGGGCAAGCCCCAAGATCGTCATACCACCTTCTTCAGGGTAAAAGTATAAATGAGGGGTAAATCCCCAAGATCGTTATACCACCTTCTTCAGGGTAAGAGTATAAATGAAGGGTGAATCCCCAAGATCGTTATACCACCTGTTCCGTGGATTTGCTACGCACGATGCGAGGAATACCTCATGCGAGTCCTATGGGCTTATGCGGGTGAAATAGTCCCAGGAGTAGGATTGCTTATTGATACTACGGGCGAGGGACCCTGTTTTGATCATGAGCCTCTTATTTTTATGCAGTATTATATCAATACTTGTTACTCTCATTGTTAGTAAGGCACGGGAAAATGTAATTTGATTTTCATCCCTGACTCCAGCTTATTTTTAGACTTATGATATTATTACAGTATTTTCCAGTTTTACATACTTGGTACATATTGTGTACTGACCCGCTTCCTCGGGGGCTGCGTTCATGCCGCAGGTATGGGTAAGCAGGTGGTGGATCCTCATTCTTAGGATCACAGGTCTGGTGTCAGAGGCTCCATTTCTCCGGAGGCTTATTTTGTTGGTACGGATTTTCCCTGATGCTATAGGTATTTTGTACATTCAGGGGTATGGCGGGGCCCTGTCCCGCCACAGTTGTTATTCCTAGAGGTCTGCAGTCACATTGTGTTTGGGCTGTGAGAACGAGTTGTACTTTTGATTAAGTATGTTTATGGAAGGCCGCCTTATCGGCTTGCCAGTGATGTTTACTTTATACCGGTTTTATATTATGTATGTTCCGCTACTATTCTCTGATGTATACCTGACAGGGTGCCCCGGTAGGGCACCAGTCGCGGCCCCGGGTTCGGGTCGTGAAAAAAGTGGTATCATAACAGTTAGTCCTCGGAAAGTGTCTACAGACCGTGTCTAGTAGAGTCTTGATTATCGGTGTGTTGTGCACCACATCTATAATCAGGAGACTGCAGGATATTTAGGATTGGTTTCCATTCTTTCACTCTAAGATCGTGCAATAGAGCTGTGTTATAGGTTGAACCTCCTCTGATATTTTCCTTTATGTATCAGTTATGCCTACACGCAAGGCAACCGCGCGTATGGCAAGGCAAAGCGGTGAGAGTCTTGCTAGTGGGGCGGAGGGTCACGCGCACGAGCCCGCCCGCCTAGAGATGGTGTTTGGCGGCGAGTTCCACGACGCCGCCAAATGGAGTTCGAGGCAGCGGCCATCGAGACCACTGCAGGAACCTCCATCCACCGTGGCCGAGTATAGAGATTACGGGGAACAGATCCGGTTATTGACCAAAGATAGTGGCGGCGTGGCCACGACAGAGCAGCCAACCCAGAGCCGATAGTTTACTGATTCGACTTCCTGGTTGTCATCCACATGAGTTCTATGGTTCGAGATTCGGCGAGGATCCGCAGGAGTTTGTTCGGCGATTCTGACGGACCACGCAGTGCTTAGGGCCTCGAGACCGAGTCCGTTATGCTAGCTTTCTACCGGTTACGCGATATTGCGTTGAATCGGTTTGAGTCATGGGTGTTGTCGAGAGGTGAGGATGCTCTTCCAAATGTTTGGGAGGAGTTCACGAGGCTTTCTGGATCACTTCTTGCCCTCGAGATGAGGAGAGCCCGGGTAGATAGATTCTTGACCTTGAGGCAGGACGGGAGGACTATCAGGGAGTACAGCCTGGAGTTTGACTCTTTGGCCAGATATGCGCACACCATTGTAGCTGACATGACAGACATGGTTCATCGATATGTGATGGGGTTCGACCGTCATATGACATCGTGACGCTTGGGGTGGCTCTTCACCGAGGATGAATATTGCCGTGATGCGATGCGCAGGGGATTGAGGACAGAGAGAGGCAGGATCAGCTAGACTTAGGCCAGCCCAAGAGGGCCAGGACAGCAGGGTCTCAGGGCAGTTTTCGAGGCGGGCAGCCTCAGCAGCAGACTAGGTCCACATTTCAGCCAGCACAGAGTGCTCCTTCTCAATTTCGCGCGAGGTCCGAGCAATGGGTCATTCAGAGCAGTCGTGCTCCAGGACTTCTGGTTTCGGGAGGCAGATCGTCACCAATCGGGACCACCCACATCTCGGTGCGTTCGATGCGGTAGGTCTCATCCGGGCGAGTGTCGTATGGGTTCGGGAGCTTGTTACTCTTGTGGCCAGCAGGGCCATCTGAAGAGGGATTGTCCATCCTTAGGCGGCGGGGGTATTATGGTTCAGCCGACAGGGTCCATTGCTGGATCTTCGTCTTCGGTGGTCAGACGCCCCGGAGGGCAGAGTGTTCACGAACCAGCAGGCCGCGGCAGAGGTCGTGATAGGGGTCCCAGTTCCAGCGGTCCTCAGAACCGCATCTATGTTATGTCCAGCCGTCAGGACCAGAAGGCGTCACCAGATGTCGTCACAGGTACATTATTGGTTTCTTGCTGTGATGTATATGCTTTGATAGATCCATGTTCTACCTTGTTCTATATATCTCCTCATATTGCTGGTAGAATAGGGATGGAGCCCGAGTCCATAAAACCTTTTGAGGTGGCTACGCCAGTAGGTGATTCGGTGGTAGCCGAGCGAGTATATAAGGCTTGCCCAGTGACTATATACAGTCGTCAGACTTTAGCCGACTTGATAGAGTTGGATATGACAGACTTCGATGTAATTATGGGTATGGATTGGCTAGCATCTTGCTATGCCAATGTGGACTGTAGAGAGAGATTAGTTCGGTTCCAGTTTCCTGGTGAGTCGGTTATCAAGTGGAAAGGGAATACTGCATCGCCGAGGGGTAGGTTTATTTCTTACCTCAAGGCTAGGAGGATGGTGCGGAAGGGGTATATTTACCACATGGTTTGGGTATTCGATACTGAGGCTGAGATACCGGACCTGCAGTCAGTTCCGGTCGTTAGAGGGTTTCCAGACGTATTCCCAGATGAGCTTCCGGGTATCCCTCCCGAGAGGGAGATTGAGTTTTGCATTGATTTGGCGCCAGACACTCGACCGATATCTATTCCGCCATACAGGATGACACCTGCCGAGTTGAGGGAATTGAAAGACCAACTGAAGGACTTGCTGGAGAAAGGCTTTATCAGGCCAAGTGTCTCTCCCTGGGGAGCGCCAGTGTTATTTGTAAAGAAGAAGGATGGGACGCTGCGTATATGTATTGATTACAGGCAGCTGAACAAGGTAACTATCAAGAATAGATATCCCCTCCCCAGGATTGATGATTTGTTTGACCAGTTGCAGGGGGCGAGGTGTTTTTCCAAGATCGACCTGCGGTCTGGTTATCATCAGGTGCGAGTTAGAGAGGCAGATATCCCAAAGACTGCATTCAGGACCCGGTATGGGCACTATGAGTTCAGGGTGATGTCTTTCGGGTTGACCAACTCCCCAGCAATGTTCATGGATTTGATGAATAGGGTGTTCAGGCCATTCTTGGATATGTTCGTTATAGTGTTCATTGATGATATCCTGGTTTATTCGCGCTCAGAGCGGGAACATGCGGACCATTTGAGGACGGTATTGGGAGTCCTCCGGGACCGGCAGTTGTATGCCAAATTCTCGAAATGCGAGTTTTGGTTGGCTTCAGTAGCTTTCTTAGGGCACGTTATCGGGGCCGATGGTATTCGGGTAGATACAGCAAAGATTGAGGCAGTCAAGACTTGGCCTAGACCCACTACACCAACGGAGGTACGCAGCTTTTTGGGCCTTGCAGGTTATTATCGGAGATTTGTAGAGAAGTTTGCTTCCATTTCAGCGCCTTTAACTAGGCTGACCCAGAAGGCAGCTATATTTCAGTGGACGGATGCTTGTGAGGAAAGTTTCCAGTTACTGAAGGAGAAGTTGACAACCGCCCCAGTCCTTACTCTTCCTGAGGGTTTAGACGGATATGTGGTTTACTGTGATGCGTCGGGTGTCGGACTTGGGTGCGTGTTGATGCAGCATGGTAAAGTTATAGCGTACGCATCACGACAGCTCAGGAAGCATGAGAAGAACTATCCCACACATGACTTAGAGTTGGAAGCAGTGATTCATGCCTTGAAGATCTGGAGACATTATCTATATGGAGTTCACGTGGATATTTACACAGACCACAAGAGCCTCCAGTATATCTTCAGCCAGATGGAGCTGAACTTACGGCAGAGACGGTGGTTGGAGTTACTTAAGGATTACGATGTCGATATTTTATACCACTCAGGGAAGGCCAATGTGGTTGCAGATGCCCTTAGTCGCAGATCGATGGGTAGTCTGTCTGAGGTACAGCCAGAGAAAAGGGATATGGTCTGAGAGTTACATCAGCTAGCGAGCCTTGGGGTTCGTTTGATTGATTCTGACAGTAGTGGAGTTCGGGTTCGAGAGGTTGCCGAGTCTTCCATCGTCGAGGAGGTGAAGAGGCGACAGTATGAGGATCTGATTTTGGTACGGTACCGAGATGCAACTCTCCAGAAGGAGAAGGGTCTATTTGAGGTAGCGCCTGATGGGGTGCTAAGATTTGAGGGCCGGTTGTGTGTTCCCGATGTAACAGGACTTCGTCAGCAGATTCTGGGGGAGGCACACAGTGCCCGTTATTCTATTCATTCTGGGTCGACTAAGATGTACCATGACCTCAGATGTGTGTATTGGTAGGATGGCCTGAAGAAGGACGTTGCGGAGTTCGTGGCGCAGTGCCCGAATTGTCAGCAGGTCAAGGTTGAGCACCAGAAGCCCGGTGGGCTGTTGCAGGCTAATTATATTTCGACTTGGAAGTGGGAGGTGGTAAATATGGATTTTATTACAGGGTTACCTCACACTCAGAGGAAGCATGATTCCATTTGGGTTATCGTCGACAGGCTGACAAAATCAGCCCATTTTCTTCCAATGACGACTTTTTCTACGAGGATTATGCTAGACTATATATCGAGAGATTGTGAGATCGCACGGAGTTCCTATATCGATTATTTTGCAGGAGCCTAGTTCACGGCTAACTTCTGGAGGTCTTTCCAGAAGGGATTAGGGACACAGGTGAGTCTCAGTACGGCGTTTCATCCTCAGACCGACGGACAGGCCGAGCGCACTATCCAGACACTTGAGGATATGCTGCGGGCTTGTGTTATTGATTTCAGGGGTAGCTGGGAGGATCATTTACCTCTTGTGGAGTTTGCTTATAACAACAGCTACCATTCTAGTACTCAGATGGCGCCTTATGGGGCCTTATACGGGAGGAAGTGCAGGTCACCGATAGGCTGGTTCGAGGTAGGAGAAGTACAGTTAGTCGGGCCAGACTTGTTTCAGCAGGCAGTGGATAAGGTAAAGCTTATCCAGGAGCGGTTATTGTCACCGTAGTCGGCGAAGTCGTATGCAGATCATCGGCGTCGACACTTGGAGTTTGAGGTTGATGATTGGGTCTTTCTGAAGGTGTCACCTATGAAGGGAGTGATGATATTTGGGAAGAAAGGGAAACTCAACCCAAGGTACATTGGGCCTTATCAGGTTGTCCGTAGGGTAGGCAAGGTTGCCTATGAGTTGGATCTGCCGTCTGATCTGGAGGCAGTACACCCAGTTTTTCACGTGTCTATGTTGCGGAAATGTATTGGAGATCCATCTAGAGTACACCCGATTGATGATGTCCAGGTGACAGAAGAGTTGTCGTATGAGGAGAGTCCCATAGCGATACTCGATCGCCAGGTTAGGCGATTACGGACAAAGGATGTGGCTTCCGTCAAAGTCTTGTGGCGGAACGAGAACAGGGAAGAGATGACGTGGGAAACAGAAGATGACATGATGAAGAAATATCCTCACTTATTCCCTACACCTCCAGGTAACCCACTTTCCTGCTTGTTAGTTTTTGATTTAGCAATTATGCTTGAGTAATGTTGTGGCTATGTGGAGCGTTTTATTTGCAAAAGAATAGTTAAGAGGGTCTACGTTAAGGTTATGATTTGAGTAAGCCTAGAAGGAACATTTGGGATGAATGTTTCTAAGGGGGGGAGAATGTTATACCCCGTAGTTCAGACCATGCGTATGAGGACGTACGAAAGCGTGTAAGACTTAAAGTAGGTTGACGAAAAATTACGGTCAGGCTACAGCGGGCCGGATTCAGTGGCCGCGGCGCCGGTAGTTCAGAGTCATACGGAAGTTCCGGCGTCCACAGAGTTGCAGCGCCGCAGGTCACACTACCGCAGGCCGCGCGGTTCTCGGGTTAAGTGGGAAATTCTGCACTGTTTTGTTTTAAAAGAGGCCATGGGTGGGTGATAAGTGTCCCCCCCCCCCCATCTGATTTTGCATGTCTTTTATATTGACCAAGTCTTGAAGACTTGGTCATCTTTCAAATCCCTCTCTCTCTCTAAGCTAAAGCTCTCACTTCTCTCTAGAATTCCAAGAGAAATTCAAAGCTTAAGGAAAATCTGAAAGAATGTGGCAAGAAGAAAGCTTGTGGCTAGCTTGTAGGTGTTATTGTGGTGGTGTTCTTGGAAAGGAGGCTAGCAAAGTTGTTGGAATAAGTTTGGCTAAAGCTCTAAGGTAACAATTCTTCTCTTATAGCTAGTTATTGGTGTTGCATGTGAAGAAGAAGGAACATGTAGTAGTAAATAATGCTCTTAGATTCATTGCATGTAAGGAATATGGTTTGGATATGAAAGAATTGGTTAAAAAGGTTATATGAGCATGTTGTAGTCTAAAAACTACCTTAAACTTGTTAAGTTAATTGTTGTACCTTATGGGGCAGAATTTTACACACCCAAGTTTAGTTGTGTAATCCCCTTTGAAATGTTTGGATTGTTGGGCCTTAAATGTGGCGTTTGGATATTGAATTCGGCCTTGAAAAAGGTGGCAAAGTATGTAGAAACAAAGGAAATGCTGCCCAATTTTCCATAGAATTTAGTGGCTTGAAACTTGGAATGTTCTACATTGTAACTAGAAGTTAATAGGCGTATTATGGCCATTATAGGTTGACATATTACGTGCGGTATCTTGGACTTAGCAAGTGGATTGACCGAATAGGTATGTGGAGCTTTCCTATCTCTTGAGCATGAGTAGTTGTATCTATGTAGTACGGTAGACGTACAAGAAGTGGTATTCTTACTTGTTTTAAGTATATAAAGACTTGTTCGTTTTAAAAAGTATAAGTCCCTTGGTTATGGGAAAAGTATGATTTTACTAAAGTATAGGGTTAATATAACAACTTTATGGGAAGTTGGTTTATTAGCTTTATGAAAAGTTAACAAGAAGAGATTTACTCTAAGTAAGATAAGCAAGGACAAATGACATGATTTATGAAAGGCAAATTGATTTCAAGGCATCGATTGCCCAAAGGTTTTATATGAAAAGGAGTCTTGTTTCAAAAGAATAGACGTATGTAGTATTTTGGTTTAAATTCCCGGTTTCCTTTTATTAAGATATGTGGTGCCTTAAGTATACTAAAATGAGAGGGTATATGAACAAGACTAATAAGAAGTTATGGATTTTCTTAACTTATTTATGTTGTGCATGATGACTGATTGAGCTAGGGTAAGAGTATAAATGAGGGGCAAGCCCCAAGATCGTTATACCACATTCTCCAGTGTAAGAGTATGAATGAGGGGCAAGCCCCAAGATCGTCATACCACCTTCTTCAGGGTAAGAGTATAAATGAGGGGTAAATCCCCAAGATCGTTATACCACCTTCTTCAGGGTAAGAGTATAAATGAGGGGTGAATCCCCAAGATCGTTATACCACTGCCCGTGGATTTGCTACCCACGATGCGAGGAATACCTCATGCGAGTCCTATGGGCTTATGCGGGTGAAATAGTCCCAGGAGTAGGATTGCTTATTGATACTACGGGCGAGGGACCCTGTTTTGATCATGAGCCTCCTATTTTTATGCAGTATTATATCCATACTTGTTACTCTCATTGTTAGTAAGGCACAGGACAATGTAATTTGATTTTCATCCCCGACTCCAGCTTATTTTTAGACTTATGATATTATTACAGTATTTTTCAGTTTTACATACTTGGTACATATTGTGTACTGACCCCCTTCCTCGGGGGCTGCGTTCATGCCGCAGATAAGGGTAAGCAGGTGGTGGATCCTCATTCTTAGGATCACAGGTCTGGTGTCAGAGGCTCTATTTCTCCGGAGGCTTATTTTGTTGGTACGGATTTTCCCTGATGCTATAGGTATTTTGTACATTCAGGGGTATGGCGGGGCCCTGTCCAGCCACAGTTGTTATTCCTAGAGGTCTGCAGTCACATTGTGTTTGGGCTGTGAGAACGAGTTGTACTTTTGATTAAGTATGTTTATGGAAGGCCGCCTTATCGGCTTGCCAGTGATGTTTACTTTATACCGGTTTTATATCATGTATATTCTGCTGCTATTCTATGATGTATACGGCGAGTGGTGCCCGGTAGGCACGATCGCGCCCGGTCGGGTCGTGATGACAGCCCATTTGGCAATACTAAAGAGAGGCATTGTTCGTGAGGTACAAAAGTTGGGGAACCTCGGGGTTAGATTAACTGAGGTCGGTGAAGGTAGGGTGGTGGTACATGATACCTCGCAGTCTGCCATAGCTTCAGAAATAAAGGAAAGTCAGTTTGAGGACATGGAATTTGTTAGATGTCGAGAGAGGATTCAACAGGGAAAAACTTCACAGTTTACATTAGGAGAAAATGATGGTACCCTTCGGTATAAGGGTAGGTTGTGTGTTCCTAAGGTAAAAGATCTAAGAAGAAATATCTTAGATGAAGGTCACAACACCAGGTATTCCATTCATCTAGGATCAACGAAAATGTATCATGATCTCAAGGCAAATTACTGGTGGGAGGGAATGAAGAGCGATGTTGCAGAGTTTGTCGGAAAATGTTTTACGTGTCAACAGGTGAAAGTCGAATATCAGAAACTCGGCGGACTACTTCAGGACATTGGCGTCCCCATGTGGAAATGAGAGACCATTCATATGGATTTTGTAACTGGTCTACCAAAAACAAAAGAAGGTTATGATTCTATATGGGTGATTGTAGATCGGCTTACAAAGTCAGCCCATTTTCTACCGGTCAAGACTACATATCGGGCGCCGCAGTATGCACAAATTTATGTGAAAGAAATAGTGAGGTTACACGGGATTCCATTACAAATTATTTCAGATAGGGGTCCCCAATTCACCTCACACTTTTGGCAAAGTTTCCAGCAGGGTCTCGGGACAAAGGTCAAGTTGAGTACGACTTTCCATCCATAAATCGACGGACAAGCTGAAAGAACAATTCAAACATTGGAAGACATGTTGCGGTCTTGTATGTTGGACTTCCAGGGCAACTGGTTGGACCATCTATGTCTAGTTGAATTCGCTTACAACAACAGCTTCCATGCTAGTTTATGGCTTCGTTAGAAGTATTGTATGGGCGAAAATGTAGATCTCCACTTGGGTGGTTCAAAGTGGGCGAAACACTACTGTTCGGAATCGAAGTCATTCAAGAAATAAATTGTAAAGTGCAGATAATTCGGGAGCGGATCAAGACAGCTCATAGCCGCCATAAGTCTTATGCAGATCATCGCAAAAGAGATCTCGGATTTCAAAAAGAGCATAAAGTATTTTTAAAAATTTCTCCAATGAAGGGAGTGATGCAATTTGGCAAGAAAGAGAAGTTGAGCCCAATTTTTATTGGACCATATGAGATCTTACGAAGAGTGGGGAATGTGGCTTATGAACTAGCTCTTCCACAAGAATTAAGCGGTGCATCATGTGTTCCATGTGTCAATGTTACGAAAATACTTGCATGATCCAAGTCACGTCATCCAACCCCAAGAGATAGACTTGAATGAAGAGCTTCAATATGAAGAAATTCAGGTAGAAATACTGGATAGACAGAATAAACGTCTTAGGATTAAAAATATTGTTTTCGTGAAAGTCAGATGGAGAAACCACTCCACAAAAGAAGCAACCTGGGAATTTGAGGACGCGATGAAAGTCAAATATCCATTCCTGTTTGAGTAAGGTAATAAAATGTGTTAAATTGTACTTCATATGTGTGCAGTTTGCATGTCAATGTGCATGCGTTACGACCTTATTCACATTCGAGGACGAATGTTGTTTAAGGAGGGAAGAATGTAAAGTCCTGGAATTTTTTAAAAAAAAAAAACTGCACGTTGCAGTTTCCCCCTCCCCCTTTTCTTATTCAACTCCCCTCAATCTCCAAAACACTCCCTTCCCTCAATCTTCCTCAACCTCCCTCAACTCCCCTCAACTCTCACATTAAATCTTCCCATAAACACACCTCACAAAAAAAAGATTTTCAGAAAAAGAAAACCACAAGAAAACACACAGCAAGAAAAAAAAAGTAAAGAGATTATTATAAGAGAACAAAAAGGGAAGAGTTTTAGAGTTGAAAGTTCATTCGCAATTACGAGGCAACAAAGGTGAGTTTTTCTCACTCAAATTTCTTAGTGAAATCCTGTATTTTAAGTTTTATACATGTTAGTGTTGAGACAGAGACCGGCGATAAGAACAAGGCGGTGAAGGGCGATCTCTTCTCTTGATGAAGACGAAGGACAGATGAGAGAGGCAGAAGTTCGTCGAGAGAGAGAAAAGTGAGGAGAAAAGTGAACGTTCTGTATTCAATTTCAAAATGAATTGATTGATGTGAATAATACAACTGGGTATATAAATATCCCACATTACACATTAATAGTAAAGGACTATTCTGCCCCTTATAGTAAAAGACCACTATACCCCTTACTATACAAAATATCTGCAGCCCTTATAATCTTTAACACCTTCTAATTAATCTTTAACACCCCCCCTCAAGCTAGGAGTTATGAAAATATTTTTCATTCCTAGCTTGGAAACCAGAATCGCATGTTGCTGTCGACCAAGGGGTTTGGTAAGCAAGTCGGAGTTCTTTGTTCAGAAGGTATATACACTGTGTTGATGAGGCCTGTGCGTATCTTTTCCCGAATAAAATGGCAATCTATGTCGATGTGTTTAGTCCTCTCGTGGAAGACTGGATTTGCAGCAATCTGAATAGCGGACTTGCTGTCTGTGTACACCGAAACTGGTGTCTGAATCTCAACACCAAGATTCTGAAATAGTCCTGTGAGCCATACCACTTCGCCATCAAGCCGCCATAGCCTCAGTATTTCGCCATGAGCTCCGAAATCGTGTCTTGTTTCTTTGATTTCCACAAGATAGGTGAGGAGTCATGCATAACCACATAACCAGTGACTGACCTTCGACTGTTCACACAAGAACCCTAGTCAGCATCACAGAATACCTTGAGCTGAGGTGAACTGGAACTGGATAGTAAAATTCCTTGCCCTGGTTCCTGCTTCACATACTTGACAATTCGCAAACCAGCCTCCATATGTGACATTTTAGGTGCATGCATAAATTGGGCCGAGGCGGTAATCGCAAATGTGATGTCTGGTGTAGTGGTTGTCAAATACAGGAGTCGACCAATTAGCCTCCTGAAAATACTGGGATCCCTCAATAGATCATCACCACTGGCTGGTTGAGGTCTTGTTGAATCTGCTGCTGATGCCATATGCTCATCAAACTCAAGTGTTGTAAACTTTTGATTCATGTCCATAGGGGAATGTGTGGGTTTTGCACCTGCAAGGCCCATGTCAGAAATAAGCTCTAAGGCATACTTCCTCTGATGCATGAGAATACCTTGTGAGTTTCTTGCAAACTCAATACCAAGAAAAAATCTCAGCTTACCCAGATCTTTGATCTTGAAAGCAGACTTCAGTGTTTCTTTGGTGTCTTGAATCAGTGCTGAATCATTCCCCGTAATTAACAGATCATCCACATATACCAAGATTATCACAATGCTACCATTTTGTTGCTTAGTGAATAGAGAGTAATATCTGATACTCTGTTTGAAACCAGAGGAGACAAGAGCTGTGGTTAATTTTATGTTTCATTGTCTTGATGCCTGCTTCAAGCCATAAAGAGATTTCTGCAATCTGCACACCTGTATCTTTCTGCCTGTATCACTGTGATCAAAGCCATCTGGGATTTGCATATATACTTCTTCAACGAGATCTCCTTGCAAAACAACATTATAGACATCCATCTGATGGATTGTCCAGTGTCTTGCTGAGGCAAGAGAGACCACAATTCTCACAGTGGCCATCTTCACCACTGGTGAGAATGTCTCTTGGTAATCCATCCCCTCCTTCTGGTTGTAACCTTTTGCTACTAACCTGGCCTTAAACCTTTCCACTTCACCAGTTGCTTTGTACTTTATCTTGTACACCCATCTACACCCTATGGCCCTCTTTCCTTCAGGTAATGTCACCAACTTCCAAGTGCCATTGTCTTCAAGTGCCTTGATTTCTGCTTTCATTGCCTCAACCCATCTTGGGTCTTTGGCTGCCACTGAATAGTTGGTTGGTTCTGTGTCAAGTGAGACTTTGGCAATAAAGTTCTGATATCCTGTTGACAAACCAGAGTAAGAAACATTATCAGAAATAGGGTATAGGCAAGCAGAGGAACTATGTGTAATAATGTAGTCCTTGTGCCATATAGGGGGTCTGCTGGTCCTTGCTGATTTCCTGGTACCCTCAGGAACTGTTGGTAATGCAGTGTCATGCCCTGGTGGTTCTGTTGTATGCTGATCATGGCCAGGTATATGCTGGACACCATCATGTAGAATAGTCTGATGTTGAGAAACCAAGTCTTCATAACAGAACATCTCTTGTGATGTAATGTGATTAATCTCCTCAATAGTGCTGCCTTTGAATGGAAAACACTTCTCCATAAACTGCACATCCCTGCTAACAAAAAAACATTGTTTTCCATATTGTACAATTTGTATCCCTTTTGAGTGGAACTGTAACCAACAAGTATGGATCTCACAGCCCTAGGGCTAAACTTGTCATATTTAGGCAGGGCAGTGGCAAAGCATAAACATCCTAACACTCTAAGGTGATCAAGTTGTGGTTTCTATTATATAACATCTCAAATGGGGACCTGTCTTTTATAGCAGTAGAAGGTATTCTGTTAAGTATGTAAACAACATTTTCCACACAGAATCCCCAAAACTTATCTGGGAACCCTCCTTGTATTTTAATGGCCCTAGCTGTTTCAAGGATGTGTCTATGTTTCCTTTTAACTATTCCATTTTTTTGTGGTGTATATGGACAAGAGCTTTCATGGCAACGCCATACTGTGAAAAAAGGTCACTACAATTGTGATTAAAAAATTCAAGCCCATTATCAGACCTAATCCTCTGAACTTTGGTTTCAAACTGTGTGTTGACCTTAATAAAAAAGTCTCTGATTATTGAGAATACATCAGATTTCAATCTTATTAAGTAAATCCAGGTCCATCTAGAGTAATCATCCACAATGGTTAGAAAGTATTTCATTCCATTGATAGTTTCAACTTTGTAGGGACCCCATACATCCATGTGTAGTAATTGAAATGCTTTAGTGGCTCTATTATGACTGGTATTAAAAGGGACTCTAGTTTGTCTTGCTAAAGGACAAATTTCACAGTTATTAAAGACAAACTGATCATTCTTTCTAAAAAAATCAATTTTCTTCAGGACTGTCATGGGCACATGGCAAAGTCTCTGATGCCAAGTCACTGCATTGACTTTTGCTGCTAACATGCATCTCCTCAACTCTCCTCCTTTATTCTGTACATCCAGAGAGAGTGTATACAAACCATTCTCCTCATTACCAATCCCCCTCACCTTGCCAGATGAGAGGTCCTGAAAGACACAATAGTTGGGGAAAAAAATGACACTACAGTTTAGGTCTTTAGTCATTTTTGATATGGACAAGAGATTAAACTTGAAGGATGGTACACATAAGACTCCTTTAAGTACATCACCTCCACCCAAATGGTACTCCCCAACAGTTGAGATTTTGGCTGAATCTCCTGTTGGTAACTGCACCTTCCCTGATCCTTCTGTCAACACATTATTACGTAAGTGTCTTTGATCAGTGATCATGTGGTTAGTGGCTCATGTGTCTACTATCCATTTTATCAGTTCTCTTGAGTCAGAGACATACTTACCTGCCATGTTTGCATTGATGTTCTGAAGTTCCTTGCTGTCCAGCATAGCTAGGAGTTTCTGATGTTGTGCAGGTGTAAACTGGCTGTATGGCACTGCCTCTGTAAAATTGGAGTGAACAGGTTGGCCATGTGTCTGGTTCTCATGAATTATGTTGCCTCCTGTGACTGCATAAGCTTTCTTCCCTTTACTCTTGAAGTTTTCTGGATAGCCACGAAGCCTGTAGCAATCATTTTCTACATGTCCAGTCTTCTTGCAATAGTCGCACTTCATCAATTGATAGCAATCCACCTTGAAGTGGCCTTTGATCTTGCAATGATCACAGAAGGCATTTGGATTGTAGCTCTTCTTCTGTTTTCCAGTTCCATTACCTCCTCTGTTGGTCCCAGTTTTAGAAGTGAACATGGCAGATAGTTCTATTGACTCATGTATTCCCCTACTATTGGATCCAAGCATCATCCTCTGGCTTTCCTCTTGGTTCATCATAGCATATACTTGATTCAGTGAGGGCACTGGTTGCATCAAAAGGATCTGGCTTCTTACTTGGCTATAGCTATCATCTACTCCCATTAGAAATTGCAACAGCCTTTGGTGCTGAAAGTGATCTACAAATTCCTTGGATTTTGGGCAACAGGATGGGGCTGGCATGATGGAGTCATATTCGTCCCACAGATCTTTGAGTCTGGAGTAATACAACGACATTGACAGTTGTCCCTGTCGCATATAAACTATATCCTTGTGTAGTTGGAAGGTTCTAGAACTATTCACTTTGTCAAATCTTTCTTTCAATTCTTTCCATATAGTGTAAGAATCAGAGTTATACATCATTCCAGTTAGTAGGTTTTTGTTTACGTTTCCCATTAGCCAAGACACAACTATCGCATTACATCGCTCCCATATTTGTGTCAAGTTTCCATGGAGGTTTTCTTTTCGCACACTTCCATCTATGAACCCTAACTTGTTCTTTCCTAACAAGGCCAGCTTCATGGCTCTACTCCATAATGTGTAATTATCCATTCCATTTAAGGTGATCCCAACAGACAGGGATCCAGGAGCATCTGAAGGAAACAAATACAGCGGATGGTCAGTCGATAGTAATCACCTTGCATTGTTTCTCCAGAATATTCTTCTCCTGTGCTTCCCATTCTTGGATCTCAAGAACAACAGAAAATAACAAATCAACACAAAGGAAAGAAAAATGAAAATAACCGTTGAATAGTCAGAAATCGACGGATCTAACTTCAGACTGAGTTTTCCAACAAGATCCGCAGATCTGTGAGCTTCCCGCACCTTGCATTTGTCGCTCTTCAACAGCTCTTTGTAGATCCTTTATTGGAAAACACATAATCTTCATGCATCTTGTAAAGAAGGTTCAGTAGGAGCAAAACCCTAAGAAATCAGTCGAAAAAACTGCTTGTGCCCGCGAAACCCTAAAAAAAACAATTGAGAATCAGATCGCCATATTCAAGGCTCTGATACCATGTTGAGACAGAGACCGGCGATAAGAACAAGGCGGTGAAGGGTGATCTCTTCTCTTGATGAAGACGAAGGACAGATGAGAGAGACAAAAGTTCGTCGAGAGAGAGAAAAGTGAGGATAAAAGTGAACGTTCTGTATTCAATTTCAAAATGAATTGATTGATGTGAATAATACAACTGGGTATATAAATATCCCACATTACACATTAATAGTAAAGGACTATTCTGCCCCTTATAGTAAAAGACCACTCTACCCCTTACTATACAAAATATTTGCAGCCCTTATAATCTTTAACACCTTCTAATTAATCTTTAACAGTTAGAATATAATGTTGGTGTTAAAAGAAAAATTATGAATTTAGATTTCTTAAACAACTAGTTCGGGACATGAACGTTACAAACTGTTTTTCGGAGTTATACTTGTTTTATTTAGACGAAATTTGGTATGGTTGTAAATCACTTTGTTACGAACAGATTTAAATAAAGAAGAGATAAAACGGACTTACGGTTTAAGAGTTATCATAGTTCAAACTTTCTGCCACAGATTTGGACGAAATCTGAGAGCAAGTAGAATTATGAACTGTTTTTCCCGAGTTTCACTTGTTAGAATTAGACGAAATTTGGTATGGTTGTAAATCAATTTGTTACGAACAGATTGAACTAAAGAAGAGGTAGAATGGACTTACCGTTTAGAAGTTATCGTATTTTAAAATATCTGCGCCGGATCGGTTGAAAGTCCGTAAAGCAGTGGGTAAAATGGTAAAAATGTAGCAATTGGTACAGAATATGAAATGTTGATTCAAATGAAAGTCCTAGATTTGTCTTTTCTCGTCAGTTTGAGAATTTAGGGGGCTTGATCCGACTTACGGATAAGAAGTTATGACTGTTTTAAGATCGTGTATTGTTCTGATATTAAATTCGGCAAATAGTTCTTATTGTATTTGTTAAAACTGAAAAACTGAATGTTTCGGTGGGGAATTTAAAATTTTGTGTTGAATAAAAGTTCTAGATTATTCTGTTCTCGACAGTTTGAGACTTTGCGTACATAAATCCGACTTACGGTTTGAGAGTTGTAACCCATACAAGTGGGAAGGGCGAAATATTGAAAGAAGAAAATATTAATTGAGCCTTTTGAACATATAACACATACAAAACAAATATGTAAATGCATTTGTAAATGCATCGGATCGGGTTGCACGCCGCAACAAAACGTAAAGTGAATACGTGTTCACAAATACGTAAATATAATGGATCGGGTTGCACGCCGCAACAAAACGTAAAGTGAATACGCGTTCACAAATACGTAAACATAATGGATCGGGTTGCACGCCGCAACAAAACGTAAAGTGAATACGCGTTCACAAATACGTAAACATAATGGATCGGGTTGCACGCCGCAACAAAACGTAAAGTGAATACGGGTTCACAAATACGTAAACATAATGGATCGGGTTGCACGCCGCAACAAAACGTAAAGTGAATACGTGTTCACAAATACGTAAACATAATGGATCGGGTTGCACGCCGCAACAAAACGTAAAGTGAATACGCGTTCACAAATACGTAAACATAATGGATCGGGTTGCACGCCGCAACAAATATGTAAATACAAAGGAATACCTTAATATGTAACATGAGATAAAACATGTACGTGGGTTAAGCTGAGTACGTCCTGAAACGAATTGAAAGAGAATATTATTGTGTGAATACTTGATTATGATACGTTGAAAATGTTGAAGTTTGTCTCATAACATGGTTATTGTGTCCTAATATGTTTGTACTTAAAATATGGTGAGATTACTTTGAATTATAGGGTGAGGTTCTCACTCAGCCCCGGATGGTGGGGCTGACTCTTTCATTTATCATATTTCAGGGAAGCGTGATAGAGGAAAAGCTCCGCAACAGGGCTAGCGATCGTCCCGCAGCCTCTTTGACCCACCAATCCATTATTTCGGATTTGGTGAAAGTTATTCTCATAAATTATGTTTTAAGAACTAGGTTCCATTATCTCGGGGAATGCCCCACACAAGATTGTTCTTTGTAAGCTTTGAATTGCTTATTATTATATATATTATTTCCATACTTAAATACATGTTTAATCTAGGAAGAAAAGAAGTTAACGGTTCGCCTGAAAAATAAATAATTGTCCAGGTGTCATCACGCCTTAAGGAAAGACTTAAGAAAAGTCGGGGCGTGACAAATATACACTTGGTTATACATATCCCTGCTTTTCTCAAATATATCCTTTCAAGTAAAAATATTAATTTTTTGATTTCCTATTAAAATTTTGGTTAGGAATTTTTTTACAGATCTTTTCTCTTCTCTTGTGATTACAATAAATTTATTACCATGCGTATCACCCCTCTACCCTATTTTATACTAGTGGGATTAGCCTGTGCTGAGCACGGGCACAAGCTATTACATGTTGAGATTATCAAATACATACAATCATCAGCAACTAGTGAAACAATCATAATCTGTAATATGTTGACTGAGCCATTGATGGATGCTATGGGAAGGTCAAAGGAGACAGCTGCTGCTTTACATGATACAGAATTCTTGATGTGTCATATCTGAGTATATATCTCCTCCTCTGCAAAAAAGCACGTCAAAATATGATGAGGTATGGAACAGGATCGTTGGAGCAGAGTAATTAGTCAGCTTCGACAGAGGTCAAGAAGCTGAAAACAAAGGTTGCAGGACAAAAGGTGAAACATATCTGTAAAATAACTGTTGCTTTCAATCGTCTAAACATCTTTTTTGCAGGTTACACCATAATGACCACTTCTTAGATTACTATCTATCAGAATAAAGTGGTGTCTCGGTGGACGGTTTGGGACACTGCATCGTAACCAAACTGTGATGGCAGAATGTCGAAGTATGACCATTTATCTTATAACAGCAGAAACTTTGAGCACAAAAGAACATAGAGGAGCGCGATTTGCACAACCAAATTGCAAAAGGGGTTGCACCGCGATCTAGGCTTGCTGTGTATAAATTTAGCTTTGATGAAGGCAACGTCGCTTCTGATTTGATTGCAGCTATGGACCAAGCGGTTGCAGATGGTGTTGACATGATATGCATTTCTTATGGCTGGCGCTTTATTCCTTTATATGAAGATACTATTGCAATAGCTGCTTTCGGTGCCATGGCCAAGGGTGTTTTGGTTTCTGCTTCAGCAGGAAATCGTGGTCATGTTATGGGAAGTTTAAACAACGGAGTACCATGGATCTTCACAGTGGCATCAGGCCATACTGATCGTTGGTTTTCAGGGACTCTGACCCTGGGAAATGGTCTAAAGGTTAGGGGATGGAGCTTGTTTCCAGCAAGAGCTATTATTGAGGAATGGCCTGTAATTTACAACAAGACAGTGTCTGCTTGTGATTCAGCTGAATTATTAGCTCAAGTACCAGCTGCTGGACGTAGCATCATCATTTGTTGGAGGAGCGTAGATGCAGAGGAAGTCACTGCCCAAATGAACTCTGTCGCAGAGGCAAGACTTGGAGCAGCCATCTTTATTTCCAATGATCCAGCAGGTATTAAGGTCCACTGAATTTCCCAATCCTGGGGTTGTTATAACCCCTAAGGAAGGGAAACAGGTTCTCAGTTATGTTTCAACGACTCCTGAACCCAAGGCCAGCATTAGTTTCTTGGAGATGCATTTGGACTCAAAGCCTGCTCCAGTTGTTTCTGCATCCTCAGCTAGAGGCCCCTCTCGAAGCTATCTGAGAGTGGCAAAGCCAGACATATTAGCACCAGGAGTGTTAATTCTAGCCGCTTGGCCATCTAATATTATGGTAGCAAAAATTGGTACCAATATAGAATTGGCAACTGATTACCTTCTTGAATCAGGCACATCCATGGCTGCTCCTCACATTGCTGGAATAGCTGCAATGGTTAAAGGTGCACATCCTGACTGGAGTCCTTCAGCTATTCGTTCAGCCATGATGACCACTACCAACCCTTTGGATAATACTGGAAAACCCATAAGAAAATCCGAGGATAACAAACCTGCTACATCACTAGACATGGGAGCTGGGCATGTTGATCCTAACCGGGCTCTTGATCCAGGCCTCATATATGATACCACTCCGCAAGATTATGTTAATCTTCTTTGTTCTTTGAATTTCACAGAACAGCAGTTCAAAACAATTGCAAGATCATCAGCTAACCACAACTGCTCAAATCCATCCTCGGATATCAATTATCCATCATTTATTGCATTCTTTAGCCCACAAGGGAACTTCACTTGGTTGGAGCAGAAATTCACGAGGACAGTAACAAATGTTGGCACTGGTGCAGCTAAGTATAGAGTGAAAGTGAAAGCACCAAGGAATTCAAGGATTTCTGTGTCACCGCAAACATTGGTTTTTAAGAAGAAAAATGAGAAGCTGAGCTACACCTTGACCATTCGCTACAAAGACGATGCAGAACAAGAAGTCCAATCTGGTTCAATCACCTGGGTGGAAGAGAATGGAAATCATACAGTAAGAAGTCCTATTGTAATATCTCCAGAGATAGAGATCTGGTAGTGAAGCTCTGCAACTAGCACAGGCTCTTGCATTTTCTAAGTTTGTAACTGTGAGGAGGATTGTGTCTGAAATAGCCGGATACATGCCGGCAAAGCATGCTTCCTTTGAAGTTATTGCTGAAAGATAATTTTTTGCTAAAACATAAGAGCATGATTTGTGCCTATAACGTATTGTGGGCAAGTAAGTATTGTTTTTGTAAGCCAATGAAAAGTGCCACCACCAAAGAGGTCTTTTCAACACATGGCTTTTTGAAGACTTCGATAAATAGAGCAGTATATGATTTCTTCTTCTGCTAATAATTAAATTCCTTCAAGAATACGGATAGGGGGATTCATTCACAAACTGGTTTGCTGGAATTCAATACTTGGCTGCTGATGAATGAAAAGATGATTTTTTAATGACAATCAAGCTTCTTAATAGGCATGAAATGTATTGGAAATGCTGAACGAAAATAAAATAGAACAGCCAGATGCATCAATTGTAATACATCAGGTTTCCATACTGAAATGATGTCTGGACTACAATAAAAAATGTCCACACTGATGTGTCCTAGCATACCTACCTCTATGAAGTATGTTATATAGAATTCATAAAAAAGATTAGTACATCCACTAGTTACTAGGTAACTGTCCCCACTAAGGATTAGGCAGATTGACGTTACCGCATATTGATCAGACGTTTTCCTCAGTCTACCCAAAAAAACTTACGCATATGGAAGTCTTTCACCAAGAAGTTGTTCCTTGGTAATATGGACATTAGTGTTGGGCGATTTCCACACGCGCAAAACGCAAGTGTACGTATCGTCTCAAGTAATATAGTCTGTAAGACCGAATATCGTCCACAGAGACTGGTTTCTAAGTACCGAGCATCTATTTTGTGTTATCTATTTGGAACGAATATTGATTGGGGTTTTTATTTAACTACTGGAATGATTGCAAGAAATAAGTAAACTAATTAGGTTGTATTCAAATTATGAAGGAATTAGGGCTTCCAAAATCATCAACTATCCACTTTATTCAATCCTTAATGCGTTCTAGAATGATTCTTCTTCTATGTTAAGATAGCGGTTAACTAGACTGTCTTATATTCCGGTTAGGATATATAATCACTCAACCCCAGTGTAAAACCTTTCTATATTTCTATGATAGGATTTACCACATAGGAGGATTAAGAACAGTAACCTATAAAGCTACACAAGTATCGGGGTACTGTCGTCCACGATTTTAACCTATGTCTATTCAACTACAGCATATCCAAATCTCTCCTCTCAGTTCTTGCTTCTAATTGTAATAATAATTAATCTAGAGAGATGATGATAACTTGACTTCAATTCTTGGCTAAGGATAGTATAATTTTTCGGATTGACATTTGAGAGAAAGAGATGGAGTTTGATATTTAAGAATGAGGTTGAGATTGGAATGAAAAAAAAAGGGTTTGGATCTTTTAAATTGAAAATCTGAAAATAGTTTTTCGTGGCCATCTTTAATGCCCTTTTTGTTAAAACAACCCCAAGTGATAAATTTTAATCTCCCCCTTCAATTAATCTCAACACTCGTTGCCTTAAATTTTTTTCGTCGTATCTATATACCTTACTAACCCATAAGGGAAATTATATATGTATATATACCACCATTACTAAAGAATTTTCCGGCGTCGCATTCGTCAGTACCAATAAATAATCCGTATTAGCACGTAAAATATATTTAAATTTGATAATTGAAAATCTTAATCCTTAATGACGTTCTTAATTATTGTCTTAATTTACGAGGTGTAACACTTGCACTGCGAAGCCATTGAACCGCGGTCAAGATAATTAGGGTCGCGGCGTAAAATTTCCAGAAAGTCCGAAACTAAATCACTGTCGAAGGCACCGCGGTGCCTGGCAGCAGAACCGCGGTGCCGACACGAATATTTTAGGTTTCTGGGCCGAATTTTTCAGTAAGGGAAAAAGGGTCCGAAGGAAGATTTTTCTCAGATATAAATACCCTAAACCCTGTCATTATTGAGGAGACTTTTAGAGGCAAAGAATGGGCAAAAGCAAGATTAGAGACATCTCCCTGTTCAAGTTATTTTCTTTCCTTTATTTTATTTCAGTTTATGTTGGATTGTAATTTTGTTCTTGACATGACAATGTTTAGGAGCTAATTACTTTAGTAGGGTTTTCCGTCGAATCTTCTTGAAACTCTTTCATATAGTTAATGCATAGTTATTGATTCCTTATTCAGCATATTAAGATATATTTAATATTGTTATGATTGCTTGATAGTTAACTAGTTATTAATTGTCATAACTTATATGATTTCGAATCAAAAGTCTGAAAGGTTAGATTTGAATATGCTATAATTGTCTAGACATAGGTTAAAATCGCGGACGAAAGTATCCCGATACTTGTGTAGTATTGAAGGTTATTGTTCTTAATCCTCCTGTGTGGTAAAATCTATCATAAAAATATATAAGGTTTCTGCACAAGGTTGAGCTTTTGTATGTCTAACCGAATATAATGTGATTAGTTAACCTGCTATCTTAATAAGAAGAAGAATCATTAATATTGCATTAACGCGTGAAAGAGTGGATAGGTGAGGAGATTGGAAGCCCTATTTTCTTCATAACTGTTATAAATCCAAAGTATTATAATCTTTAGTTCAATTTCTGCACTTAGTCATAATTCTTAGTTATAATTCTAAAACCAAAGAACGTCAACCAAATAGATACCACAGAATAGATAACCGGTACTTTATAAACCAGTCTCTGTGGACGATAAACTCGGTCTTACAAATCTTTATTACTTGAACGATACGTACACTTGCGTAAGCATCTAGAAATATCGCAACATGACTACCCCTGCCTATTGTCACTAAAAAGGGTATAATAAATTATCTCATAGATTTACAAGAAAATCTTTAACCACTTGTACTTCCTGTAAAGTTACATAATAGTACTAGTTAGCAAATGCACATCATATCATTGAGATATTGATTCATATTACTACTTTATTAGAAGAATTATGAATTATAATCACTTAATTGACATACCAAAATTAAACAGTAGAACCTATTTTGTTAGAATTATAAAAAAAAAGTAGCCCGTGCACTAATAAATATATTTTGTTAGAACTATATTTGGCATAAATTAATTTCTATGAGAGTAAACCATATTTTAATCCCAATGATTGTCAATTAGTTATATTTGTCTTCAGGTATCAAAATAGTAAAATTATTAAGTTCAGTAAGTCAACTATAATTTGGTATGAAATCAAGCACAAATGCACAATTAATTAAGTCATATCATAATCCACTAATATGAGAATTTATTAAAAGAATGATTTGACTTCACATACATAAATGGTATCATAATCAAATTCCCAAAATCACACAATTGCCTGATAAATACCCCCTCCTCTAACTCTACTGTTCGACAAGATAAAAAGAAATACCATAACAATGGGAAAAGTCACTTTCTTCTTCCTTCTAACACTCTATTTGTCCCATTTTGCTGCCTCAAGCTTTGGAAAGAGGCAAGGTGATGTTCTTGCCAAATTCCATAAGGCTAAGCGCAATGCTATTGACAAGAGTTACTTTAAGGCAGACCTTGAGAATGTAGAATTGGACAAAGTTATTCTTCCACAAGAAGGACTTAAAGAAAAAGATTGGATCGAAAAATTGCCTGGACAACCACCAGTGAAGTTCCAACAATATGGTGGATATGTTACAGTCAATGAATCTGCTGGTCGTGCTTTGTATTATTACTTTACTGAAGCTGAGAATTCCAAATCATTGCCTTTGCTTCTTTGGCTTAATGGAGGTATATACAAACACTTTTTTTTTTGTATGTTTGAACTGTTTTGCTATATACTTTTGTGACATTGACATGTATAGTTTTATTGAATTGCGTACTTGTGCTTCCGCCAGCCTAAAACATATTTGTGCATGTGTGCATGTGTGAATATGACATGTGCTTCCGCCAGGCTAAAAAATATTTTCATAAGAAAGTTATTCTGTCAATCCTTTTTGCAGGCCCTGGCTGTTCTTCTATTGCATATGGGGCCATGGAGGAACTTGGACCATTTAGAGTTAACAGTGATGGAGAAACATTACACATGAATGATTATGCCTGGAACCTTGGTAATTAAAATTCCTTTTTTTGTGTAACTTTTCAAATTAATGTTTGGAAAGAAATTCAAAAAGTCTCAACTCTGAATACTAATTAATTCTAATATTGAATTAGCTGCAAATGTGTTGTTCGTGGAGTCTCCTGCTGGAGTTGGATTTTCATATACAAATACAAGCAGTGACCTCGAAATAAGTGGAGATAACAGAACTGCTAATGATAATTTAGTATTTTTACTCAATTGGCTCGAGCGATTTCCAGAGTACAAGGACAGAGATTTTTACATTTCTGGAGAGAGCTATGCTGGGCATTATGTACCTCAGTTGGCACATGCAATTCTTCACCAAAGCAATCTTGCCAACAAGACTCTTATCAATCTAAAAGGAATCATTGTAAGTTCACTAATTTAATTAGCGAGTTACAACTGACAATGTGCATAAGTTAAATCGTACTAATTACCAGTTCCATGCCACTGACGGGTGATAATAAATTGCAGATTGGGAATGCAGTGATCAATGAGTGGACAGATTTCATAGGAACTTATGAATACTTGGCTTCTCATGCCCTAATTTCGGATGAAACTTACCTTGACATCCATAAATATTGTTACATCGATAATACCTACAATCAGCCCAAGTGCGACAACGCGCTCGAAGTTGTAGGCAACAATACCAACAATCTTGACATGTACAACATTTATTTTCCCATTTGTCATGATGGCAATCTCACCAAATACCCTAAAATATCCTCAGTAAGTTGAATAACTCTGCATTTGCACTTATTTTTACACATATGCACATTATATCTCGTATAAAATAATAGAAGCGCTATATTGAGTTAATGTGTTATTTTATGCAGGCATTGGAGTTTGATCCCTGCTCGAACCATTACGTACATGCTTACATGAACAGGAGAGATGTTCAAAATGCACTTCATGCCAATGTTACTAAAATTCAATATGATTGGGAAGCATGCAGGTAATTAGGACCCAACACATTAATTCCCATACAGAAGTACAAACACTTAAATGCATATAAATCATCAACATTTTTCAAGTTAAATAGATTGTATTGCTTCAATTCCCAATTTTCCTTAGTCTTTAATTGCTCAGGAAATGAGCAAATCTGAACAGACATGGTCAATCGTATATTTTCTTTTCGTATTTCCTTTTTTGCCAGTTCTCACTATTTACTTTTTTTTAGCGATCCAGTGTTTAAAAATTGGAAAGACAACGCACCAACAGTAATTCCTCTTCTTAAGGAGTCTTTGGCAAAGGGTGTCCGAGTATGGGTTTTTAGGTAACTTTATTCCCCATTAATCATTATACGAACCTTTTTCCTTTCTGGATCTTATATATACTCTATATAGAGGGCTTGATCACAAAGATTTAATTTATACGTGGAAAATAAAATGCAGTGGTGATACAGATGGAAACGTGCCTGTAACTTCTACAAAGAGATCTATACAGGCAATGAACCTTACAGTTGATAAATCTTGGCGCTCTTGGTTGTATGGAGGAGAGGTAAAACCAAAAAAAAAAAACATTGCTCATCAATTATCAATGTTTTAACTTATGTATAGAGAGAACAATTAATGAAAATTAAATTAATTATTTTGTTTGGATATATTGCAGGTTGGAGGATACGTTGAGACATATATAGGAGGTCTAACATTTGCAACAGTAAGAGGGCAGGACACGAAGTTCCAAGTTACCAACCTGCTAGAGCCCTTTCACTTATTTCTCACTTCATTTCTGGCATACTACCCTCTGGAGATCATTAGAGGAGCTAATCTAGTTGATCTTTGTGTAATTTAGTTATAATGAATCATCACTTAAATTAATACAGAGGATATTTTACGAATATTCGCTCGATTTGGCCGAATCAAAATCTAAGGTTCGGCCCTATATTTGATGCAATGAATCAAACTCAAATCGAGTTTTTCAAACCGAATTTTGCGAATAGAATCAAATAGTTTGGGTCACTCACAACTCTAAGTGTCGGAGCGCACTACTGTGTGTGGAAGTCCGTCGAACAACTGATCTTCAGTAATGGCAGAAGGTTCTTGTATCAATTCTGCTACCTCTACTGATTTTACACTTCCAACCTGAGGTGTTTCCATATATTCAAGATTTCCAATATCAATATTACTTTCGTTAGGGTCATTGTCCAAGGAATCCACATTGTTATACTTATCTGGCATTTTATCGAACATATGGTTGGCCTCAGAGTTTCGATTCAAATGCAAGTGAAATGCTCAGCTAGAGGACATACATGTGTATCTAGTACCACAAGAGTTTCAGCATCTACAACATTAGCAGTTTTCCTATCCAAAGACCTTGTGAGCAAAGTTCAGGTTGTAATCTGCCTATGCATTACCATATTGAGACGAGGTTGTAATCATGAACATAGACTCAGAGAAATGGAGATGAGAAGCACAGTCTTTGCTTAAGCATCACAATTTGTATAACTGTTCTTTCTAATCCCAAGTCCTATTTAACCAATTCAGTTGCAATTGGGCTTGTATTCCAAATAAAACTCTCCAACATTTTAATCGGCCCAATAATCCTAATTGAATCATTATCATTCATCCCTTCTAGCCCATAGGCCCGTATAGAGTTAGCTTGGTTCACAACAAAGGGATTAAGGGCCAACTCAATTCGTGAGTACTCTACTTTCCAGTTTCCACATTATAAGTGGACAGTTCAAATTTGATCAACGATATATCCTTTTTTGTTTTTCCGAGGCAGAGGCGGACTCATGATGATTTGAAGATGACGGAACACTATCAAAAGCAAATAACACATTAGTCGAAGTTATGTCATGCAACACCGCCTGGTCAGAATTTTATTTAACACAAATTATAACCGATGTGATAATGTATATTGTGGATTAAATGACACTATTAGGTGAAGCTCATTTCGTGGACTGCTGCTCTATCTCCCCAGCCTATGGCTGTGGGAAAGCCAAACTTAAACACTAATCCTCAAGCATCCTATGCTACACACCTAAATTCAAACCAAGCAGCACAAAATATTTCAAAAACAGTGGTAAAGTCGATAGTGATTATTCATGGAGAACCTACAATTACATTCACGTTGAAAGAGATAAATCAGTATGCTATGGAAGAGGTCCTACACCAAGCATTGATACTAAAGTTTGTTGGTATAATAATCTGTATTTGGCTAAATAATGTTTCAAAATAATCTGTTAATCACTTAGTCAAACATATAACATTAATGAAACAATAAACGAAAACAGAATCTGTTTTGGAAAAATAATTTCAGAATTTAATCGAGCCCACTTAGTTCAAAGTGTGTACTTAAGGAAATTATTCCCTCACAAGATTTCGAGGTTAACTAATATCGCCTCCCAGATAGAACGATTATCTTACCAGAATAGTAGTACTCCAAATTCCGGTAGCAGCGAACCACTCAACGGCAGTATATCACACAGAATGAAAAATATTTTCAACTTGAATATGAAATTCATAATGAAAAAGTGAAAGGAATAAATTCTTGGAATAATCAAGAATTTATAGGGTTGGAGGTACTGATTCTGAATGGTTGCAACCATTCAGAATAGTCACCTAATTTTGGAGGGAAATATTTGTTTTTAATTAAATAATTAATTAATTTAATTAAAGAAACGTTTGTCCAAAAAGATTATCAATCAATCGATCCGAATCCGAAGCCGAAGCCGAACCGAGCGAGCGACGACGACGGCGCGAGGGGTCCTTGCCCTCTCAACCCTTTTAGCAGCTAGAGAAGGTGTAATGTAATATATACACCTCTCTTTCCTTCTCATTTTTCGATGTGGACAAAAGAGCATTTTCCCTTTAATTTTCATCCCATCATTTCCCATTCACCAATATCAAAACCCAACAATCCCCCGCATGAATGTGGAATGGTTATAAGATAGAAGAATGTACGGACGAGTGTGATATACAAGCGAGAATTGACTGCATCTGGATAAGTAGGTTTCCCTTTGAACTTTCCGTAGTGAACTTATATCGGATATACTCGATCAATCGGTAGATTTGATATCTTTGAACCGTCGAACTTTGTTGTATACCAAGACAACATAAGACACACAATCAACCCTCAACCGTTTATGGTTCTCACGGTTGTGTTCGTTTCAGCCATGAACACCGCCTGGTCTCATGAGTGCATAGAGAATGGGCCTTTCCTGTCATTTCCCTTTAAAGCGGCTTACACTTAACACTCACATAGGTGATTTCTAAACATGTGGTCCTATAGCCACATTATCTGGTCATACATTGCCAGATTTAGATAACCATTAAAAAACCTTAATGCTTTATTAACTCATTAACAAGCCATAAAGTCTTATCCTTATTTCTGAACATTGTCTTCATCCGAGAATGGGTTGAGTTATTTGACAATGTTGAACCGTCAGTCACAACTTTGTTTGATCTCCTTGAACCTAGCTCTTGGGATCTCCAGTCTGCTAGGTAGAGTTACCGCCATGATGACTTGTCCTTGGCCTTAACCCTATTCCCATTGATGATCTACCAACTCCCTCTCTAGATAAGCCTTTTGTAAGCGGATCCGCCATGTTATCTCTTGACTTTACATAATCAATTGTGATAACGCCACTAGAGAGGAGTTGTAACGCAGATTGTGTCTCCGTCAGATGTGACGAGATTTTCCGTTATACATTACGCCCCGCCTCTACCTATTGCCGCTGATCACACAATGTATACATATAGGAGCCAAAGGTTTGGGCCAGAATGGAATATCTTCTAAGAAATTCCGGAGCCATTCAGCTTCTTCACCGGCCTTGTCTAAAGCTATAAATTCTGATTCCATTGTAGAGCGGGCGATACATGTCTGTTTTGATGATTTCCAAGACACTGCTCCTCCGCCAACGGTGAAAACATATCCACTCGTGGATTTAACTTCAAACGATCTGGTGATCCAATTTGCATCACTATATCCCTCAAGTACTGCGGGATATTTATTATAATGCAAAGCATAGTTTTGGGTGTGTTGTAAGTATCCCAAGACTCGTTTCATTGCCATCCAATGAGTTTGATTGGGATTACTCGTGAATCGACTCAGCTTGCTTATAGCACATGTTATATCTGGTCGTGTACAATTCATAATGTACATCAGACTTCCCAAAACTCGTGCAAAGTCCAATTGTGAGTCACTTTCACCTTCATTCTTTTGAAGTGCAAAACTTACATCAATTGGAGTCTTTGCAACATTGAAATTTAAATACTTGAACTTGTCAAGTACTTTTTCAATATAATGTGACTGTGATAATGCTAGACCTTGTGGAGTTTTATGGATCCTAATTCCTAAGATCAAATCAGCAACCCCTAAGTCTTTCATGTCAAATTTGCTAGCGAGCATACGCTTCGTAGCATTTACATCAACAATATCTTTACTCATTATCAACATGTCATCAACATACAAACAAACAATGACTTCATGATTTGGAGTATTTTTAATGTAAACACATTTGTCACACTCATTAATCTTAAATCCATTTGCCAACATTGTTTGGTCAAATTTTGCATGTCATTGTTTGGGTGCTTGTTTAAGTCCATAAGGTGACTTAACAAGTCTGCACACTTTCCTTTCTTTACCAGGAACCACAAAACCCTCAGGTTGTTCCATGTAAATTTCTTCCTCCAATTCTCCATTTAAGAAAGCTGTCTTGACATCCATTTGATGGATTTCAAGACCATATACAGCCGCCAGTGCCACTAACACCCGAATAGATGTTATTCTTGTCACCGGCGAGTATGTGTCAAAGTAATCAAGACCTTCTTTTTGTCTATAACCTTTGACCACAAGTCTTGCCTTGTATTTGTCAATAGTGCCATCAACTTTCATTTTCCTTTTAAAGATCCATTTTGATCCCAAAGGTTTATTTCCAGGAGGAAGATCAACTAACTCCCATGTATGGTTGTTTAAAATTGATTCAATCTCACTATTGACTGCTTCTTTCCAAAATGTTGAATCAGAAGATGACATTGCTGCTTTAAATGTTTGAGGCTCATTTTCAAGTAAGAATGTTACAAAGTCTGGTCCAAAGGAAGTAGATGTCTTTTGACGTTTGCTACGCCTTAGATCCTCTTTGCTTGGTATACTTTCCTTTGGTTCTTCCCGCGGTCGTTTAGATCTTTCACTTTCACTTGACGACTCACATTCAGTTTTATACAGATAGATGTTTTCAAAGAATTCAGCATTATCTGATTCAATTACCGTATTAACATGAATTTCGGGATTGTCCGATTTGTGAACCAAAACCGACAAGCTTTGTTGTTTGTAGCATAGCCAATAAAAACACAATCCACAGTTTTTGGTCCGATTTTTACCCTTTGGGCAAAGAAACTTGGACCTTCGCTAAACACCCCACACTTTGAAATATTTCAAGTTGGGTTTTCTTCTTTCCATAGATCATATGGAATAGATTGTGTTTTCTTTGTGGGGTACTCTGTGAGTATTCGATTAGGCGTATGGATAGCTTCCTCACAAGCTCTGCAGAAACCTAACTAATTATTAAGGCATTCATCATTTCCTTTAATGTTCGGTTTTTCCTTTCCGCAATTCCATTTGATTGTGGTGTGTAAGGGGCAGTAGTTTGATGAATAATTCCATATTCCAAACATGTCTCTGCAAAAGGAGATTCGTACTCTCCACCCCTATCACTTCTAATCATTTTGATCTTTTTATTCAATTGATTTTCCACTTCGTTCTTGTATTGCTTAAATGCATTAATTGCTTCATCCTTACTATTAAGCAAATACACATAACAGTATCGAGTGCAATCGTCAATGAAAGTTATAAAATACTTTTTCCCACCACGAGATGATATTGACTTCATATCACATATATCTGTGTGAATTAAGTCTAAAGGATTTGAATTCCTATTAATAGACTTATATGGATGTTTAACAAACTTGGATTCAACACAAATTTCACATTTTGATTTGTTACACTCGAATTTAGGCAATACTTCTAAATTGATCAATTTTCGCAAGGTTTTGTAATTGACATGTCCTAAACGAACATGCCATAAATCATTTGACTCCAATAAGTAAGACGAAGCTGAATTTTTATTAATACTGTCAACAACCATTACATTGAGTTTGAAAAGGCCCTCGGTGAGGTAGCCCTTTCCTATGAACATATCATTCTTACTTATTACAATTTTCTCATTAACCAACACACACTTAAACCCGTTTTTGACGAGTAGTCCGGCTGAAACTAAATTCTTCCGAATTGTTGGAACGTGCAGAACATTGTTGAGAGTCAGGACCTTGCCGGAAGTCATCTTCAGAAGTATCTTCCCATATCCTTCAACCTTGTCATTGCGGATTTCCCATAAACAAGACCTCTTCTGGTCCAAATGAGCATAGGTTGCAAATGCTTCTTTGCGGTAAGAAACATGTCGAGTGGCACCGAATCCAGCCACCACTCCTTTGGGTTTCCAACCAAATTGCACTGACAAGGCATTGCACACGCATCATTCGGATCATCATTCATTTCCACCATATTGGCTTGTCTTTTCCCTTGTCTTTTCTGAGACGACAATCACTGGCTTTGTGGGCCGACTTTTCCACAATTAAAGCGATTTGCCTTGAACTTTTTCTTGTTAGAAACCTTCTCTTTTTCAGAAGGCCTCTTTCTTTTCTTGTTCATTTTCGGAGCAGCATCTTCAACGATGTTGGGCCCTTCAATTGGTGAACTCTTACGATACCTCTTTTCAGCGGTTTTGTTATCTTTCTCGATCTTGAGACGAATCACAAGATCCTCCAACTTTATTTCCTTTCTTTTGTGCTTAAGATAGTTCTTGAAATCTTTCCACGAAGAAGGCAATTTCTCAATCATTGCAGCCACTTGGAATGCTTCATTCACTACCATACCTTCAGCAATAAGGTCATGGAAGATAAGTTGAAGCTCTTGAACTTGTGTTCCAACAGTTTTCCCATCAACCATTTTATAGTCTAGGAATTTGGCAACCACAAACTTCTTCAAGCAAGCATCTTCTGTCTTGTACTTCTTTTCAAGTGCACTCCATAGTTCTTTGGAAGTTTCTACTGCACTGTAGACATTGTACAAGTCATCTTCTAAGGCACTTAAAATGTAGCCTTTGCACAAAAAATCAGCCTGTTTCCAAGCCTCAGTAACCATGAACTGCTGGTTGTCAGGCATGTCGGCGGCAGGCACGGGAGGGTCCTCACTGGTGAACTTTTGCAAACCAAGGGTGGTAAGCCAAAAGAACATTCTTTGCTGCCATCCTTTAAAGTTGGCACCGGTGAACTTCGCAGGTTTCTCAGCCGGTGGTACTGCGGTACGGGTTGTAGTAGTAACCGCTGATGCAGTATTTGCAGAGGTAGTTCCAATTTCAATTGCCATTGTTTGTCACTGTCAAATAGACAAACTGTTTTAATTAATAAAACCAAAATAGCAATTAATTCACAGACTTCAACGATGAAGATTTTATTTCTTCAAATCGCAGTCGAATTATAAACTTAAGCGATGAAGATTTTATTTCTTCAAATCGTAGTATAATTATGAAACTTTAGTATTCCAACGAAGTTTTTATATCTTCGAGTCGTAATACTAATATTCATATGGAGTAGAAAACTACACAAGTTTTAATCTCCTTAAACAAAACGATGAAGTTTTTATGTTCTTCAAATCGTCGCAACAAATATCATACACAACGGCGAATATTTTATTTCTTCAAACCGAATCAATTTTGATAGCAACAAATATAATACACAACGGTGAAGATTTTATTTCTTCAAACCGAATCAAAATTGATAGAAACGAAGTGCAGTAGATTGTATGTTGTATACTTGATGAAGTTTTTATATGTTCAAATCAAGTATCCAAATGAGTAGAAAGTTATGAAAACTTTAATCTCAACCGGAGTACAAAATTCGAAGATTTTAGTCTCCAAACAACATACAAGAAAAACACTTTTTTTTTCTTCTGAAAAAAAACACTTTTTTTTTCTTCTGAAAAAAAAACACTTTTTTTTCCTTTTCTTTTGGAAAACACTTTTTCCTGGACTTTTAATATTCCAACGAAGTTTTTATGTCTTCAAGTTAGAATATGAAATCTCATACGGAGTAGAAAACCACACAGGTTTTAATCTCCAAACCAGGATACAGATTAAAATACAATAAATCTAATTTCCTTAAGATTGTTGGTATAATAATCTGTATTTGGCTAAATAATGTTTCAAAATAATATGTTAATCACTTAGTGAAACATACAACATTAATGAAACAATAAACGAAAACAGAATCTGTTTTGGAAAAATAATTTCAGAATGTAATCGAGTCCACTTAGTTCAAAGTGTGTCCTTAAGGAAATTATTCCCCTCACAGTACTCGAGGTTAACGGAATATCGCCTCCCAGGATAGAACGATTATCTTACCAGAATAGTAGTACTCCAAATTCCGGTAGCAGCGAACCACTCAACGACAGTATATCACACAGAATGAAAATATTTTCAACTTGAATATGAAATTCAGAATGAAAAAGTGAAAGGAATAAATTCTTGGAATAATCAAGAATTTATAGAAGTGGAAATGCGATTACGAATGGTTGCAACCATTCAGAATAGTCACCTAATTTTGGAGGGAAATATTTGTTTTTAATTAAATAATTAATTAATTTAATTAAAGAAACGTTTGTCCAAAAAGATTATCAATCCGAATCCGAGCGACGACGACGGCGCGAGAGGTCCATGCCCTCTCAACCCTTTTAGCAGCTAGAGAAGGTGTAATGTAATATATACACCTCTCTTTCCTTCTCATTTTTCGATGTGGGACAAAAGAGCATTTTCCCTTTAATTTTCATCCCATCATTTTCCATTCACCAATATCAAAACCCAACAAAGTTTTCGCAGGATTCAATTGATATGCAAGAATTGAGAAAATTACTGCCTACACAACTGGGAACTCAAGGTCGATGCCTTATCGGATGGCTCGCGCGTCGACATATCTTGGTTAGATTTGATAGGTATGATGATTACGTATTAGCTGCATCTAAATCAGTTACCTACAAGTTATACAAGGGTACACAACACCAATTTAGAGTATTTCCATGGACTATTGGTTTCAACCCTAAAGAAGAGACGTCAAAAGCTTTTGTTTGGATTTATCTTCCTAATTTGCCTCCGGAGTTATTCACAAAATAATCATTACTCTCAATTGCCTCGGCAGCAGGTAAATCCATTTCTATTGATAAAACCACCCATGAGAAGTCAAGACCTAGCACAGCTAGAGTTAAAGTCGAACTTGATTTATTGGAGAACTTGCCGCAGCGAATGCGCCTTCAGTATATCAACGAGAAATCTGGAAAAATTGTGGAGCACTTTCAGAAGTTCGTGTATGATAATCTACCGTCTTATTGTACATTTTGTAAGCACCAAGGTCATGAAGAAAGTGATTGTCGACTATTATTGGTAAATAATGCAGCAAAAAAACAAGAAGACAGCAGCGAAAAAGGGCACTGTTATTGGAAAATATCAAGGTGATGCGAGGGAGTTGCTAGATAGCGAGCTGCAATTAAATTCATTTTGGCTGGGAAGAGTGATGATAACAATCAGGTTGTTGAGTCACGTGATTTGGCCGTCCAATCTGATGAAAATTTTGGGCAGCATATGAATAAAGGCAAAGCCATTGAAGAGGAAGCTGCTTCAGGGAATCAAGCATTAGCCTTAGTTCCTCAACCTAATGCAACTCAATCTTCTGAGAATGTGAATGATAAACAGGGGCATGAAACAATTGCTGCTACTGCTCTTGATCGAGCTTTTGTTCGTGTCGTCGGAACTCGAAAATTCTGGGCAGAAAATAAGTGGAACTGAAGTTGCGAAGTCAAGCAAAGTTGTGGCTATTAATATTGATGCTACTGATTCTGGGCAGCAATTAAGAGCTAATAACATTGATAAAATAGGGGCAACGTCAAGAGTTGTGGTTGATGCGCCGCTAGCTGATTCGGGGCAGAAATCAATCGCTACAGGTGATGTTGAAGCTGCTGAAAATTTTGCGCAACGTATGGACAATTTTGCTGGACGGGGTAGCGATGAACAAGAACGGCTAACAGTTGAGAAATCCACTGATTTGCAACCTGAAAATTCCAGTGGAATCAAGAAGAAGTTGCTACATATGGGCACGAAAGAATTGCACAATGCGATGCTTCACAGGTAATAAAATCTGGTGCAACATGAGAATGTGGAAATTGTCGCAGCTTCAAAACTTATTGACTTGCAAGCTGAAAATTCCAGCAATGAAGAAGATAATACATCTGGAAATTGGACCGAGATTGTACACGAAAAAATCCTCGGCTAGTCAAAGTAATTCTCCAAGTCAGGAAAAAGGTGCGACTAGGAATGTTCAGTTGTGCGTCAATCCTAATTTAATTCTACCAACTCAAAATGTTTTTGAACCATTGTCCGTTACTGGAAGAATTCAGCTGGAGCATTGTATGGAGAAAAATATTAATAATCAAGGGATTGAATTCTTGAATTTTACCGAAAAACAAGGGGAAACGAGTGCTTCTAGGTGGGCAGATTTAGTTGAGGAAGAGGAGCCTATTACTTCACCTCCTAGGAGTAAGTTAAGCCCTGAAGCACCTGCATTTTTGCCTCAAGTAAGACAAATTCATCTATGGCGGTGATAGAGGATATGGGAATATTGGATAAGAGCCATGAAACGGGAGCTGTAGTTTCAGGACTTAGTCCAACTACAACTTTCGATATTGACTTGGGCGATGACATATTCGATGGGGAGGATGAGGATGATATGCTGGACATATGCTTTGATAAGGTGGCCAAGGATGAGAATCTCTCACCTAGGCAGCAAAGAAGAGCAACAAAAGCAAAAAAGAATACACATGGAAGGCAACATAGTTGGGATGGTAAGGTGACTGAGGAATTTGTTCAAAGGCACCTACCGATGCGACTGACAAGGGAGAATGTCAACAACTTTAACAAAATCCAATAAATCCAAGAAAAGATGATGAACTATCAAGTGTTGTTGGACAAATCTGAAGAAGAAGACAAGAGAAAATTACTTCAGGTTACTTTAGACGGGAAAACTATCTTTTTTAGTTCATAGATATACACAATGAAGTTTGAGGTTGATAACTCAACTTTATTCTTGGTGTTTATATCTTTACATTACTTAAGCATCCTTATTTGTAATATCATCATAGAGTGTATTATAAATTATGTGATGATCATAGAATATCTAGTTTTCTCTAGTTTTTATTTTCTTCATGCTTGTTAATTAGTAGATGTTCGTTACCTCATTAAGATTAGTAAGTTAAGGCCTAACCCTCCTTACTTGTACAGTTGTACTCTTCTCTTTGAGGTTCGCTTTATTTATTAATAAAAAATTAATCCTAGGCACCGCCTAGCGGATTCGTTTTAAAAAAAGTATTTTACTTTCGACTTTTTTCCTATCTTCTCCCTCACTACCCTCTTTTCATTTTCTCGCACTCCTCACCTACCCTACTCCAATAGTTGTGAAGTGACTATTCTATCGAAAAAAATAAAAATAAATAAAAGCATCAAAAATAGAAAAAGGACCCGATGCACTTGTGATTAAATTATCTTTATCAAAAGAATCTAAAAGCAGAACTCTATGATTTGTGGAATATTATATATGTAATTTAAAGAAATGGCTGACAATCTGTACATTCATGTGTCTACAGAACGTAATTAGAATTGTTATTGAGAATGTGGTAGCTTTCCATAATTATTAAAAGGGAAATGGATTGCCACTAATCTAGGGTCTTTGTCCCTAAAATAGAAATTAACAACAACTTGAGGATCTTGTTTTATTAAAGGGAAAATGTTCAAATATATGATATCCATGTACTGTATCATCATTTAGAATAAATATACACTTGGTTAATAAAAGGGCCTATTTATACATATCCCTGCTTGTCTCAAATATATGATATCCATGTTTTGGTTTCTGCTTCAGCAGGAAATCGTGGTCATGTTATGGGAAGTTTAAACAACGGAGTACCATGGATCTTCACAGTGGCATCAGGCCATACTGATCGTTGGTTTTCAGGGACTCGACCTGGGAAATGGTCTAAAGGTTAGGGGATGGAGCTTGTTTCCAGCAAGAGCTATTATTGAGGAATGGCCTGTAATTTACAACAAGACATTGTCTGCTTGTGATTCAGCTGAATTATTAGCTCAAGTACCAGCTGCTGGACGTAGCATCTTCATTTGTCGGAGGAGCGTAGATGCAGAGGAAGTCACTGCCCAAATGAACTCGTCGCAGAGGCAAGACTTGGAGCGACCATCTTTATTTCCAATGATCCAGCGGTATTAAGGTCCACTGAATTTCCCAATCACGGGGTTGTTATAACCCCTAAGGAAGGGAAACGAGTTCTCGATTATGTTTCAACGACTCAACCCAAGGCCGGCATTAGTTTCTTGGAGACGCATTTGGACTCAAAGCTTTGCTCGATTGTTTCTGCATCCTCGCTAGAGGCCCTCTCGAAGCTATCTCGAGAGTGGCAAAGCGACATATTAGCACCAGGAGTGTTAATTCTAGCCGCTTGGCCATCTAATATTATGGTAACAAAAATTGGTACCAATATAGAATTGGCAACTGATTACCTTCTTGAATCAGCACATCCATGGTCGCTCCTCACATTGGAATAGCTGCAATGGTTAAAGGTGCACATCCTGACTGGAGTCCTTCAGCTATTGATCGGTGTATTTTATATACACTTTTTGAGTCATTTTTAGTTAGTATTTTACTCATTTTATTTATGTTTAGTATAGTATTAGGGTCGTTTTCCTTTCTTTTGTGTCACAGCGGTCAAAAATGAAGAAATGACGAAAAGGAGATGAAATGAACATAAATGAGATGGAATTGCACACTAAAAGGGCCAAGAAATGAAGTCTAAAAGTTAGGAAATTATAGAGGAGATCGACGCATCGGACGAAAAAAGGGCGGCGAGGCGAATCCGCAAAACGTCACCGAAGCGCGGCGCTGGCGGCGTGCAGCCGCTCAATGTGCTGAAAGTCCCGAGAGTTGCTGATTTTCAGGCGCCGCGGCGCCGACGCGGGATTTATGAAGTCTGGGCCGAATTTGACATGTTTTCAGAATCCTAAAGGGATTACTTTTCCTACCTAAAGGGATAACTTTTCCTACCTTAAAACTCTTACCTAAAAGGATTCTAATAACTTTTCCTACTTACAAATCCTTAACCCTTCACCTAAAGGATTCTTGGTCTATAAATAGTCTCTACATCATTAGAAGAATTCATTCTCCATTCCACCATTCACCACTCTACATCCATCCTTCCACCAATCAATCTTGTAAATATTCCACAACACAACCCTTGGATGCTAGAAGGCTTGGAGACTCATTCTTAAGTATTTTCTTTTCTTTTCTTTACTTTACTTTCAGTTTTTATGTTGGATATTGAATTAGTTCTTGTCATGTCAATGGCTAGGAACTAATTCCATTATAGGGCTTTCCATGTTAAATCACTAGAAACTTATGTTATGAATTGATACATGGTTATGGTTATTCTTCTTCTTGTTGAGATTTATCCAATAATTGTTTTGAATGCTTGGTAATTAATTGATCACTAATTATCATTATTTATATGATTTCTAATCAAACTTCGAAAGGAGGAGGTTGTGAATATCTTTGTAAGTTGGGTAGACATATTTTGGATTGGGGATGAAAATACCTCAATTACTTGTGTAGCGTTAACGAGAGGTCTAAACACCTAATTTTACGCATGGCGCATGACGGTTAACTAGGTTTTTGGTCTTAATCCTCCTATAGAGTCATCCTTATCACCGAAAGGTAGAAAGGAGCGATACTGGGTTGAGTGTTTATATAGCCTTAACGGGAGTATAAAACGATTTAGTAAACCTGCTAGCTCCAAAAGAAGAAGAACCATAATTCATTGCATTAATAAGTAGTATAAGCGGATAGTTGAGGAGACTTGGAAGCCCTATTTCC